>JTDE01020909.1:7450-94043 GCA_014338405.1 Paragonimus skrjabini miyazakii
TACGTTTTCCGGAAGAAGGTGCCAACCTCCTTCCAACCCCCAACCTGGAGGACCAGGAGACTGGTTTGTCAGACCTCTACCTATTGGCCTGCATGGCATGAGTGACTCTATCGATGTGTTGGCCACACCGTCCAGTTTAGCCCAATAGGTCATAGAGATGCGCAATCGGTCACACCGCGTCAAGGTCCAGTCTCGTTGTGACAGCGCTAGCAGAAAGGGCTGTTCCTCGTACACACAAGTTGAAACATCCATATCCAGAACTTCATTAATGTTTTCCCACTTTCTTTGTAAGGTACCGGCACAAAGTGGTTGAGTAATAACTAAGTGCTAGTGAATAGTAATGGAAAAGCAGATAAAGAAAACCAACGAACAAAAACAAGTAATTTTTATAAAAAGAGGAGCTAACAAATTTGCGGACACAGACTGGCTGTCGACTGCGACACACGGCCTTGTCAGAGTGTTTCCAACCAGCAGGGTGCAAAATCGAAATATTTCACGGTCCTTAGCTTCTAATCGATATGCACACTACCTGGCCGGAAACCTTCCTGTTCCTCTCTTATATTGTTCCCTCTGTATTTCGGAAGCCTTCTCATTAGACCCATGGGCATCTCCGATGCGATAGAGACAGGACTAATATCTTTGTGGTTGTCACTTGGTGTCACGCCACTGAATTTGAATGACTGTTGATAACCACCAGTCGTGAGACACCGCTTCAGTCTCCCGTGTGAATGAAGGAGTATGGTCAGCTCAGACAATACTTTCTCATCACCATCTTCGAAAATGATTAGAAACAAATGTCCTGACCTGGAACCTTATCACGTTCCACTATTTTAAACTCCAAAGTCACTTCGGTTTCCGATGAAAGGTAGTCGGGAACGTCATAACTAACCGTACAGTCCCCATCGTTCACGGTTGAATGGTGGTGGCTCAGGCCAGATGAACTGTCTCTCAAAGCACTCAGCTCATCTATCTACTGGCCGCATCAAGTCATAAGTTCATGGAGCATTTTTTCACATATAGTCTCACTACCACCTTTTCGATGACTAGTGAAACGAACCAGGAAAAATGCCTCCCTTATCTCTGGCTCGCTTGAAAGGGTGGCCTTCGTGGTACTTAAGCAGATTCCCTGTAGGTTTGCGTTTCAGTTCACATCTGTCTGTTACACCACGACAGATATGACAAACAACGTCTTCCTGATCTGTGTCAACAGGCTTTGACTGAAGTGCTGAGTGTGGCGGCACACAAGTGACCATTTGTTGAGATCCAGTCGGACGGGTTCTGTTCTGCTTGAGAGCTCAGTTCAATCCCCACTTCAGCCTGACCACGCGATTCGGCTTCATCGTCACCAGAGATTTTGAGAGAGAACCATCGACTCGTAGCATTATCTACGGGCAAATTCAAGTAGACGTCAATGTCAGGATCGTAAAAGCACGTTTCAGTTCTAGATTCGAGGGGATGGGCGCCAGCGCAGCTTCTTGGTCCTTTTATCGAAGAGTGCGAACGTTGAAAACGCTAGTGGTTACCGCCTGTCTCGGTAGGAAGAAGGCACGCAGTAACAAAGAAGCAATAACGTGAAAATGAGTGGACTGGTTTGTCGGAGCAACGATAACTTCTGATACTTCCCAGTCGTTTATGCTGTAGAAGGGGGTTTTCTTAGAGGACCCTACCGGGATCCGGTGACTAAGAAGTCTGACTCACTTGACAGTGGAAGGCTTACCTATCCCGAGGGCACAGCGAATATGACAATATTGTTTAATCATGCTCGTTGCTGTGCGCAATGAATTTCTTCAAGATTACATCGCGTTTTTGAATGATACCAAAAGTTCTTCAACCGCAGTGCGTAATACGCCTCTGGTCGCGATGAACCACTTAGCGAGGGTACCTTTTTTAATTCCCTATACCGCAGTTGTGAAAACGGTTGTACTGTGTGCTCATAGGATCGTGCATCACCTTCTGAGCACTCCTTTACGGTTAATAGTGCGACGCACAGTCTTATCAGTTCAACTGTTTGTCATCTGACTGCATCCTTTCAGCCTGTCTGACATGGTCGTACCTGGAAGAATCACAGTCCTATTTAACATACCATACCGCTCCAGATCGGTGCAGTACACAAGCCTGATCGCCACGTCAGAGTAGCAAAATAGGTTAGCAACCCTATTGATATTGAGAACCGAAACTCAATAATGGACCTTCGTTTTGGTGGATGGTTCTAAATCCGCCTATCAAAATACTATTCAAGTTTGTATCGGTAACACAGTAAAAGCGGGAGGTCAGCTAAATTGACCCAAAAAGTGTTCCATCCAACGGTCTAGCCTTCTGGACTGATTGTGGATGAGTGTACCGTTCACTTCGCTGATAAGTTCACTGACAGACGAACGCCATGGTCTGTGGTACGGATAGGTTTGAAAAGTTGTGGTATTCCCTAATGCAAGAACTGCTCCCATTTCATTAAATTCTTGAGTTAACCAGGCCCCACGATCGGCGATCAGGCTGCTCTTCAGCTTCCTATGGATATTCCTTCGAAACTCGTTGTATGAGCTATCACGAGAAATGTTCCATCTGACGTCTGGACATTCCAGGGACTTCTCTGAGATCCAATGTTTGTTTAACCCACAAACAACTATACCGTGTGCTACAATAGCTGCTTCATGAATGGTTGTGAGATTTGGATCCAGTAGTTATTAGGATCTTTGAGAGGAGAACGGCCAAGCCTGCTTCCTAAGCTTCGTGAGTGTCCTGTGGGATTTATGTGTAACAGGTGTTGGGTTTTTTAGGGTTAAAACTGCCAAGTATGCATTCTGGAATATGCTTTGTTGTCGGTCTGACCAATTTCTCAACCGTTGTGGTCGTTCCGGTTGCCAGGGTTGTTGCACACTGAAATCAAGAACAATGTGACAACATACCAATGCGTGATCTACGTCAATGTATGGGCTCTAATGAGAACAACAATCTTGAACAGAGCAACGCCACCTATAACTAACAGCTGTTGTCTACTTGAGACGATATCTGACCGAGAAAGTGGGCGTCAAGTGTAACAATGAGGCGCGTGATGTCTAAAACTGCCACTGGCTGAAAGTGGCTCGTACTGGATGCATAGTTGCAACGGCCGCCTGTCATTATCCGAGCAATGTGTTGCCAGCCTAAACCTTTATCCTAAAAGAGAGTCGGCCTCACTGAGGCGGCCGACCTGAATAACTATATCAGAGCTATGTGTCGACTGAACAAGAGTGACCAGGTCCTTGTAGAAGGCGTCACCCCAGTCAGTTAGGGCGTAAGTAAACGGAATGAAAAGATTTCTGAAGATTTGGCGTCTATAACTGACCTTAACACAACTTATCAAACTGGCTGTACAGAGTTTATTGGTTACAAAAGTCCAACATAACAGTTCGGCTGTTAATCTTTTGCTGAGGACTACACCTACTCCAGCTTGACGGGTATCGGCGGACGTGAGGTTAGTCGAGGTGTTCAATATGTATCATGTTAACAGTCATTACTAGGGTTCTGGAATCCATTCTACTTCGTGGACTCATTGCAGCTCGGGAGACGAACATTAAGGAAGAATAGGTAGGGTTTCGCCGGTGGGCGAGGATGTATAGGTCACATTTATACTCTTCGTCAAATTCTGCAGCAGCGTCATGTGTACGGCCGGCCAACATTGGCTGTATTTCTCGACTATAAAGGTGCGTTCGATTCGGTGGATCGATCTACACTTTTACAGTCGCTTAAATGCAGGGGTGTACCGATCAGTTGTGTGAATATACTGTCGGCGCTTTATTCTCATACTTTAGGTCAGGTTAAGGTTTACAGTGAACTTTCTGACAGTTTCATCATCATGAGCGGTGCACGTCAAGGCTGTCCTTTTTCACCATTTTTGTTCAATTTGGTCATAGACGGAATAATGAAGGATTGTCTCCGATACTCACAAGATACCGGCGTGAACCTCCTTCCTGGTGGAAGGCTGATTGATTTTGATTATGCTGACGACAATGTGTTGCTGTTTGACACTTTCCAAGCAGCACAAACAACGCCGGATGCTATTTCGCGTTCTACTAAATACTTTGGTATGGGTTTCGCATCCTGAAAGTGCAATGTGTTTCTGCAAAATTGGTGTGATTACGTAGATTTATCGTTAGATAATGAGGTCATGGAGGTTGTTGACGGGTTTGTTTACCTAGGAAGCTGCAGCAGCAGCGGCGGCGGAGGTGTCGGGGATAAAATAGAGGCGCGTATTTCTAAGGCTAGGGCGGTGTTCGCTAATATGAGACACCTATGACGACAGAAAGGTATCTCTCTGAAACTTGAGGGTCGCGCATATCAGACAACAGTGAGGGCTGTATTACTATACGGCAACGAAACCTGGCCACTCAGGGTAGTAGGCCTAAACCGTCTTGAGGTACTTGATCACCGATGTCTGCGTTAAGTCGCTCCTATCGGATTTCATTAGCGAGTGGACAACGAGGAGGTTAGGAGACCGGTGTTTGGCACTGTTTGCGAAACGAGTTCTTCCGTTCACTCCTTACACTTGCACAGACTTAGATGGTTAGGTCATGTACTACAGATGCCAACTAGTCGTCTGCCACACCGAACAATGTTTGCCGACGCTGCGGCCGACTGGTGTAAGGTGCGATATGGACAGATGATGACCTGGCGTAGACAAATCAAACTGTTCACGAAGGGGTTGATCACTGTAGATCGGGTTCGTCTCCCGGGCTGGGGCCCTTGCGACTCACAGAATCGGTGGCTTGAAACTTTAGGTGAGATGGCGGCTAACCGAGCTCAGTGGTGTGAATGTTGCCGTTGTTTGTCCGAGTTGCCTGTGAAGTGAAAACATTCAATGACGTGGAGGAGTGAAAACTGTTGAGGAGCTGTCTTGCTGATGACGTCTTACTTTCACTTACAGCTCGGTTGTTTGTTTGCAAGGAGTAGACACCTTGGTGTCAGGTGTTTGAATATCGACGTTTAGTAATCAGGTCACTTCTCGTTCCCTTCTTTTCTTCTTTCTTCCCATACAGGGTTTGTTTTTATCCTTTTCCTCCGTGGCTGTGTTGCAGTTAAGCATCAGTGTGAACCGCTGATGTACTGATGCTGACTACTGTCCTACATTCTGTTCTCTGTACTACAAACGTCGAAGTTGAACGAGTCCAACGTCCGTGCGATAGCGGCCTGTTGACCCATTTGTTTTAGAGTGCGAATGTTAAAAGCTCATGTGTCAACTTGGATTCTGATGTAAGTTAAGGATGATGGGGACCAGAAGCTGGGCAGTGGGAGATAAGACTTGTCGTGACAGTGTTACTATGGTTTATGGATGTGTTGTGAGGTTTGCAGGAGAATTATTAGAAATGTAGAACGGGAAGTATTTGAAGGCTAAATTTGATGGGACAATGTGGGAGGGGTCGGCTGTGGCGAGTTTTTGCCCGTCCACTCATCCAAGTAGGGTGACTTTTTTACTGAGGAAGTGCTGATGTCGACTGAAAGAGAACAATAACTTCTCACCTCTTTCTTCCTAATAAGGTACACTTCAGTGCCGCAACTGTAAAAATGGTTCTGTTGTATACCCATAGGATCGTGCCTTGCTACCTAAGCACTCTTACGCGGTCAGTAATGCCACATACAATCTTATGGGTGTAACTGCTTTTCGTCTGACTGCTCTCATTTGACCTGGTTTACAAGGTTGCACCTGGAAGGACCTGAGTCCTAGTCAGCATAGCCTACCGGATCAAAACCGCACACGAGCCCGAGCAACTCGTCGTGTAGGGATATAGGTCAGTCTATTGTCTGTTGCGTCCAAGTTAATCACTGGCCTCATTTTACGTCGGCTCACTAAGCCCAGAGAAAGCCAGACACACGAAGAACAGGCAGGATTCCGATCCGTCCGAGGGTGCGTCGATCATATTTTTACCTTGCGACGGATCTTGGAACATCGGCACTCTTACACACAGCCGACTGTCGTGGTCATTTTGGACGTAAAGGTTACTTTCGATTCGGTTGCTCGTAACGTTCTCTGGAGCTGTCTTCTCCGCAAGGGAGTACCAGAGGAATACGTGAATCTGTTGAGATCACTGTATGCCCACTCTACAAGCAGAGTGAGAGTTTATGGACAACTGTCTTGGGCGTTCATCACTTCCAGTGGTGTCCAGGGGTGTCCGATTTCCCCCTTCCTGTTCAATTTTGTCATGAACGACATTCTGGATAGTGCACTTGAGCAGTCTAGTGAACTTGGTGTTGAGTTTCTTCCTGACGCTAGATTGACCGATCTGGAGTACGCGGACGACATTGTCTTACTTAGCCGCTCTGCCGAAGACATGCAGACCATGCTCGACAAGGTGAGTGACCGGGCTGGTTTGTATGGAATGCGCTTCGCACCTTCAAAATGCGAAGTGTTGCTTCAAGACTGGGGCTTATGTACGTTCCATTTTGCTGTATGGTTCCGAAACATGGCCTCTTCGCGAGGAAGATATCAGTAACCTTGTTGTATTTGACCATTGTTATCTCCGCCAATTAGTCCACATTAAGTGGACTGGTCGCGTGAGCAATGTGGCCGTTCGCCGGCGCGTATTCCGGAACGCTGGGGATGCGCGATCAATTGGTCAACTAATTACGTTGCACAGCTTGCGATGGTTGGGTCACGTACTTCGTATGTCATCTGATCGTTTACCTTACGGATCATTATATAGTGAGACCACCAACAGTTGGGTAAAACTGCGTTGAGGTCAAGCGACAACGTGGTCACGAAATATGTAGACCTTGATTGCTCCATTGAGCAAAGTGGGTAGGTGTCGCTTGTCTGAGTGGAATCTTCATGACCATTCAGATCGCCGTTTAGCTACTCCATCCGTGCTGATAGTGTGCCGTAGTCAATTGCTTATATACATCCACACCATTTCTAGTACTTCCGCTTAGTCTTCTTTTATTGACTTTCAATCTTCTCACGACGTTTCCTTCCGAGGTGTTGTACGTCACTGTCGAGATGAGCGCGCAGCCCGAGCCATAGTAGCTTTTAGGCTCACGACATATGCTATGGTGATGACGGCTGGTGTACTATGAAGTCATTGACTTTGCGTATATTCATGGCGGCGTGTTGTCTGAGGTGCTGGCCGAACGCCCAGACATAGACAGATGAACGATTTGGGTTATCAACTAGGGGTTTTGACTCAGAATCCGGTAGAGCAGGCCAGCAGGCGAGTAGTGGTATTTTAAGACTGATTAGTTTTCCATAAAAATTTACCGATATTTTTCCAGCACCTACTGTGGAGGACGGGAGTCTGCGTATCGTCAAGTCTCCGCCTGTTGGGCTGCCTGATATGAGTGACTCTCGGTGTGATTGTCACACCGTTGGGTTTGACCCAATAGGTCTTCGGGTTGCGCAAGCTGCTTCACGGTATACACGTCCATTTAGTTCACAAGAAGTATAACAGCACTACGCGCAAAATGAGCTGCGTGAGTCCAAGAATATCATCAACAATGAACTGTCGAGCAAGAGCGGTGAACAAATGTAACGCCGGGAAGTCACTTTCTCGACGGCGTATGCGCGTGACTTAAAGGCGTATGAACCAGCCAATAGAAAATAGCGCTGGTGGAGAAGGGTGAGTGGGAGGAAGCTAACAGGCATTTTTACATCGGCGTCTAAAGCCATCAGTTCAGTGCGAAGTACAGTACAGCTTTTCTTGATCTGAACGATCACCAAGAGGTACGCGATAAACATTCTTTGGTTGGGATGCGTTATGACCATGAGAGATCACCAAGATAGGTTTGACAGCCATTGCCTAGTTTGAGAAGAGAATCACGTGATTGAAAAATAAAACACGACAGGTATAAGAAACCGGAATGGTAGTCTAAAACGCCATGTACTTAATGCTATTAATCAGCGGCGATAATAATAGGTGTTTTGCAACCCAAAGACAAAATTGGCGTGATTCGCTGTATTCAGGACAGATTTTAAGATCTTGGGTATACTTTTTGTTTACCTTAATCAACTTCATTGGAGAGGAGAAAGTCTTTTGAAAAAGAGCATCAAGCTAAGCGTTAGAGTGTTAGTTGATTGCCTGCCTATTTTCACAATTGGACTATTTTAAAATTCACTGTTTCGGTGATCTTTGTTGCTTCCACAGAGATCCTGATATACCGGCAGATGCAAAGTTGCGCTATGAAGTGCAGTTACTGTCAGCCAGCGATCCGCCGTGCTATTCGACCATGTCCAACGAAGAACGTGTACGAATAGCGGACCAAAAACGAGAGCGAGGAAATTATTACTATCGGTAATGTGGATTCGTCTGTTTCACTCTGCTGATCTGTTTCTAATCATACAGACGTGAGGAGTACGCCTTCGCTGTGAATAGCTACAATAAAGCTTTGAAAATTTTAACTGCTCCACGGGATCCTGATCAACGTACGCGTCCAGCTGGCGCACCAGTTGATGTTACTGTATCAGATGAAGTGGTGGAGAATTTGGAAGTTAAATTGGAAAATAATCTTGCTGCAACTCAGCTAAAGGTTGGTCTATTTTTTGCTTCATTCATTCCCTTGATTTTGTCTTGTGGCTAAACTTTTCTAAAACTTGAAATGACATACTTGACTAGGCAAGTAAACATCACAACTTTGTTAACTTTGTAACGTTTACAGGTTACATGTGCTGTAACTCAGTTCTAGCGATACGTTTGACTGAACTCGAGTTGCGGTTCAAATCCCAAGTGCTTAAGCAGTTTTTCGTGGTGTCTCACATGCTTGATGCGGACTACTGTTAACTTCTAGTAGTTTATATCAGCAATAATTTGTGATCGAATTTAGACAGTTTTTATTCTCCAGTCAGACGCATTTTTCGGAGTGCCGATATTTTTTGATGGTTCTTAAAACGTCTTTGCCGCAGTTGGATTTTTGAACAGCCGCAACTTTTTCTGTGGCTAGATGAATCAAACCGAAAGCAGCCCGAGCGTCGGAGACGTGACTGTGAAATTTCATGTTTGTGAGGCATTTAGTTTGCAGCTTTCATTCACTAATCTCAGTCTGTATATATCAGAGTGGGGTTTTCAAATCATACACTACAAGACATTAACTGGATCTACGTCCTACGAGCGCGTAAACGGAACGGAATAACGGTCAATGAAACGGCGGATAACAGCACGACGGATAACGATAATGAACAACGGAGTATGGAATGTATGCAGTCAGTTAGTCTCTTCCCAGTCAACCCACCCACCCCAAGCTACCGCATGAACACAAGGAAAAAACTAGTCTTCAGACAGAGCTTCTTTATGTCGCTCAACCCGAAGATAACATGGTCATAAACCCGTTCGTAGTTATAGAGTTTATGACTAGCAGCAATGCAAGATCAAACTAATGGACCAGACAAAAGTCCTAACAGTGCCGAGCAGGTGTGTAGTCGAGATGACAACAACGATCGTGAAGACCGGAGAAGTACACGACCATGACAACGGAAAAGGCCACTCACCAGTGAGCCTGGTTAGTTTTCTTGTCACACAATATTTTCGGATCAGACTGTTTAGCTTGTCACATTCGTGTTGATTTTCAAGTCATATATTTCTTTCTGGTAAAAATGTAATCTTACCTTGAGAGTTTTTGTTAGACATTCTGACGTCTTCGGCTAAATGAGCATTCGCTAACGTATCAAAGTAGTTCGATGCAGACGATATAGATTGTGTACGAACCAAATAAAACTGGTGTAAGTTTAAAGTGGGAGGATAGCCATACGACTTTAGGTGAACTTAAAAGAAGTTAGTGTTCCGGAGATTACTACTTTAAAAGGTGGGTCAGTAGTTATTGTCCAGAGAGCACGAACTACTATATCTTCGGCTGTCAGTTATGCTGATCATTAATTGTTCTACAGTTGAAAGTGCTGTGCTTGACCTTCTATGTATTTGAGCAAGCTGTCGGGTCGCCGGTTTTTGTCACTCAGCTCTTTAATACCTGCGTTCCGAGTGTTTTGGAAAGCTTCGGATTGTTACCAGAAGACACGGTGACTTCCGTTTCCGAAGCATGACGAACCAACTAGATTTCTTGGGTTCCATTACTTCTTCAGAGGTCTTATCCGTGTTGGTTTACTGGTAGCATTGCTCTCGTTGTCAACATAAAGTCGCCAGCAGACGTCGTTAATGTCGAATGCTTAATGGGGACAACTTTCTTGCTGAACACTCCGCCTTTTGGGCTACTCACCCTAAGCGAGGTATCTTGAATTAGCTGCCACTGGTTAGTTAACTACCGGTTGTTGGTTTCACTGAATACGACGAGCACTATACCGGAAGCCGGTGATTCGTGATACCGGGTGTACAAGTTCTGTTGCCTTGAAATCCCGAAGGGAGAGAAAATGTGAACGTCCACTGTATTGTAAGGTGATGTAATCATAGTGCACGTGCTTATTCCGCTTGAGGTCCTCCTTGGGATTAGGGCTAATGTTAGAATGATCACCTAGCTATGGTATGGCTCTACTTACGACTGCGTTTTACATTAGAACACATGTTTAGATTCAAGTCATGCATTAGCACGTCGTCGCTTGGTTATTATTTTCCCTAAACACTGAAGTTACTGACTGCGAAAGCTGGCTATCGAGAAACTGGCCTAACTGACGATAACACAGTTATACCATGAATACAGGCTTAGTAATCTTAACCTCGTTTACCCTAACGGTTGTGGTGTCTTAATTTCACGGACAGTCTAGGTAACATGTGTTTATGTCTGCGTCACAGCAGAAAGTAGATTTAACAAGCACTGGATCTAAGAAAAATAATAAAAGTTGTTAGGTCCCGAAAAAATCTTCTTTGCGGCAGTTCATCTTGAATGTCGGAGAGGGATGTCCATGATAAATTCAGACATAGTACAATCGTTTAAAGTTGCTGGCTAACTGAGAGCTATTGATATAGACGCCTTTTTTGCATCAGGGAATACTAGTAGGCTAACTAAGCCGATGCATCCCACTGACCCGAGGAACCCATCTGTTTATGAATCAGGGTGCACAGTTTCCCGTAATAAGTTAAGAAGATTGAGTCGTTTGAACGAACAGTTCGAGATATATTTTAGGTGGTCTCTCGTTTCTAACAAGCTTCTATCACATACACATACCACTGTGTAGTAATCAGTAGGTTTTGAACCACCTAAACAAGCAGAACAAAAATTGCACCTGGTCTGTGAGGCGCTATGTGACTTGACCCATTGCTGTCGCGCCGATGCTTATCAAAGACGTCTGTGGGACACTACTGGAGACTTTGACTCATTTTAAAAAAATCAGTGTGAACGACTTGCGCTCTTGTAGAAATCAAAGGGGAATTCGCTTGTCCCAATCGCAGTGGGGATTATGGCTTTCGTTGTACTTCACAGACTGTCCGCAATACGGAAGGCAGACACTAGGATGTACAACGGGGATTTCGTCCGGGACTATTCTTTGTAGGACAGGTTTTCATTCATTATCAAATTTTGGAGCAGCGTCACATCCGCCGACCAACAGCCGTCGTTTTTTCGACCGCGAAAGTGTGTTTAATCCATTTAACCGAGCTGTGCCGTTAGATTCATGTAACCGTAGATGCCTACCGAACCAGTGTACAAACATACTGTTGGCACTTTGTTCCTGTACTCCAGCTGAGGTTAGGGCTTATGGTAATCTCTGTAGCCGTCTAAGCACGATGAGCGGCTTATCTAAAGGATGTCGATCTTCGCCATTTTTATTTAGCTCTATCCAAGATGAACTAGTGTAGGATTGTCCGCAGTATTTCCGGAATGCCACTGCAGATCTTCTGCCTTGTAGGAGACTGACCTTTATTACGCTGACAACGTAGTTTTGCTGCCTGACAATTTTGAGGAACCACCCATATTACTAAGCAACATCTCTCGCTCCACCGAATATTCTTGATGCGCTTTGCGCCCTTAAAGTACCAAGTGCATCTTGGAGACTGCGATGGACTGCAGAGCTGTATTGTTGGATAATAAGGTTATGAAGCTTGTTTATCAGTTTGTGTAGTTATTTCGCGCTGTCAGCGGGTGCAGAGCTTAGTGAATGAAACAAAGGCTCTTAGCGCCCATTTTTGAGCAATTTTTGCCAACCTCCATAATATATGGTTATAAGGTAGCCTCTCTGGTGCTTAGGGATCGTGCTTATAAGGCGATCGTGAGACAAGCACGATTCTATGGCTGCGAACTGATGTAGCGCGCCTTTCCTCTGCCAAACGTTCTATTACGACTTGAATGCTATATCTGGATCCCTGCTATACGGCTTCACCCAGTCTACTTGCGCGGAGTCAGGAAGAACACGACTCCGGGAAAACACGCTGTATTGCCTACTTCTAGTTCGACAGATGAATGAAATGCCTGTAAATATATAGCATGAAATAGTTGCCAAATATGATCATTTGCGCGTTGAACCACTGTCCGCTTGTTTAGGCCACTTTGCGATTAAGTGGCCAAGTAGAGCCAACTTCATAGCCGCTGCACTCTGATTGGTTCATCAGGCTAGCGCCTACTCCTTGTTGGTCCGACTTGCACACCAGTGCTTTGTTGATGACTGATTTCGTCAGCCGTCACCGATGCCCTGATTGGTTTGCTATGATGAATCATTTCGTCAGCCCTATTTCTTCCTTTTTGTCTATCTTAACTAAGGCTTAGCATTGTGGTATTGAAGCCTCAGCTTACACTGATGGATTGCTATTGATGATGATGGCGATCGTTAGATGTTGGACACACGTGGGTTTAATATTCAGGTTTCACTTTCCCCCTTTTATCCCTTCTCATTGTTGTGCAGCATTTATGACGTAATATCAGCAACTGTTAATTGCTGTTTATTTGATGATAATGTTGAATAGTACGGTCACTGGAGGCAACCTGTTGGACAGCAGGAGTCCGTGTCATGTTTGATTGTGAATTATTGTTTGTTGTTGCATTGATCGTGGTGAAATTGCTTTGCATAGGACAGAAATTGATGCGATACAAACAATTGAAATTGATTTTTCGATTGTGAGCACCGCAGTTGATAAGCGTGGCAAGGAAGTTTGGGCAATATGAAGTGCAATGTGAAGCACACGTTTATAACCAGTGGTTCTTTTTGGGTGTCACTGAAGGTTTGCCGGAGCTCTTGGTTAGAATCTGTTCCACAAGACAGTGAAATTTTCCATGGTTGCTGACGACCGTGGGAGATTCATGTGCTATTCTGATGAATTGTTCGGGAACCCCATCTGCTGTCCTGTTAGGACAGGTATAACGGCTTTGTAGTGAATAACATATGCCATGTAACTTTTCAGGGGAAACTCGCTTGACAATGATAAATTCACCACTCTCTAGTAGTTCTGACGGTTATTGTTCACAACTGTTTGCTCTTCGTGCAAGCTTGCTTATTTCGTAGTTAACTCTTCTGTGAAGTTCATCCACTGATCCGCATTTCATTGACGTTTCTGGTGGCAGTGCGTTTGCTCTCTCAGTTGCCCGAGTATCAGACGTTAACACACGCTGTTTATTCTACCGTTTTATAATAATCCTACAATTAGACCTTGCGAAGTGTTGCCTATGCAGACCTGTTTTTAATTGGTTGCTGCTAAACCCTAGACAGTTTTTTGTGTAAGCAACGTGCAATCAGAGCACCGTTCATAATACTGCACCTCATGTTTGTTAAGATCAACTTTGCTAATCCATTCGACGGCTGTACAACCATAGTGTGTGTGTGTGTGACCTGAAAGCTCATACAGTCATTAACATTCTTAATACTTTTAGATCGAGGCGTATGATGCTGCTATCAAATCCTGCGATGCTGTTTTGCACAAGGATCCACGAAATTTTAAGGCTTTGTTTCGCAAAGGGAAGGTGAGAATTTTTATTTAACCTAAATGATAACTGTACCCTACTCTACTGATAATTGCTCACAATGGTCATTAAACTGGAAATTCAGTAGATTCATTTCCTCACGTTTTTGTTTGCCGTTTACTGTTCGCTGATGTTGTTTGTCAAATTCCTCTGTGTAATTTTGTCCTCAGCGCAGAAACTAAGTACGCTTTGCAGTGGCAATCATGCATTTGTGTATGGTTGTTGTGCTAGCAAAACCCTTAGGCAGTCGTGGAAGTCAACTCAACTAATTAATTTATACGCACCGAGTGGAGGATTTCGTCTGTCAAATCCATCATCTGTTCAGTGTTCTTTCTAGAGAATTTGAGGTTACATTGATTGCGCAAAAGTGGAATTGCAAGGCTTTGTACTAAACAAAAAGTTCATATTGTTGTACGCTAATCTACTCATTGGACTCTAGAGAGATGGATTCAACATTTGTTAAAATCGTACTCAATTAAGGGATCACAGAAAAACTCTACGCATAAGTGCCACACGCGGAGGCGTGTGTGAGTATTGTTACATGATTGGTTAGTGATGGGGTTTGATCTTTGAAAGAAGATTGCTGTTATCCTCGAGGAGTTTTTTGGCAAAATGCTTGCGCGCATTCGACTGGAAGGCATCTTTACTGGGCCATGCGTTTTATGGATCTTCTCAAGAATTTGAGATGCTTCGTTATAGAGCATTAAAAAACTACATGAGAACAGTATAGCCAACGGGGGAGTATGCAGGGGTGTATAAATCTTGTAATGTGATGTCGAGGGTGCAGAAGATATTCTCAAACAGACTATGTGAAAAGTAGGTGACTTGACTTTCATGATGACATTATTACTAACCGGGGGCAAGTACACGTCGTAGTCTAATGTTACTTGGGTGTACGCTCAACCTCCTTGAATGTCACACTCATTAGACGTCGCGCCCTTCACAATGTTCCCACAGTTGATCTGCACTTATCTCATCCTATGCATTTCCGTCACAACGAGATTGGACCTTGATGCAGTATGCCGGCTTGCGCACCTCGAATACCTATTGGACAAACCGGACGGTGTGACAATCTCACCGACAGAGTCATTCATATCAGGCAGGCCAATAGGTAGAGGTCTGACAAACCCAGTCTCCGGATCCTCCACGTTGGGGATTGGAAGACGGTTAGCATCTGCCTGGATCCTGGTGATCCTGGTCCTCGTGATGGCTCGAATCGCTAGTTAGAAACTCTATCCGAGATGGCGACGTGTCGCAGTCAATGGCGTACCTGCATCCACACCATTTCTAGTACTTTCGTTGAGTCTTTTTTTTACGTTTACTACTCGTGAGTGGTCTTCTTTTAATAATTTTCAATCTTATGACGTTTTCTTTTAGGATATTCCACGTCACTGTTGAGTTGAGCGGCGGCTCGAACCACAGTACCTTCTGGTCAGACTCATGGCTGCTATGATGATGATGATGGTGTTAGGAGATATATTGACTGGGTTGTTTCGACCTGTGTGGCGTCCATACCAGGCCACCATTCAGCGAACGTTACTATAAGTGGCAGCTGGTTCTTGACTCGGGCGTACATCGACCAATTTCGTCCAGTGAAGTTTGGCCTTGATACCATCAACGCCGGCACTCGCTGAACCTTTGTTTCCGTGATATCCTACACGGTATTGGGTTCCTTACCTGGGTTGAGTGGGTGGCGTACAAATTTCTATCACATGACAGTGATAAGTAACATTTATAATAATGGAAAAGTGATTGGCAGTGATGACTAAAGGAGCCTTCCTAAGGGATTTTCTATGCCACGCCTGCAGCATCACCGAGCATGTAATCACGAGTGAGGGATTAATTAGGCACCGAGTGAATAACGGAACATCGTTCAAAGAGCGCCGCATCGCCAGTGTCGAAGTTCGGGATGCATAAATCCTATCGACTTCTGTGCATAATGATCTCGTTTCACAGGCTTCGTTGGTTCGGTTGCACGTTGTGAATGGCAGCTCACCGATTGCGGCGCTCTTTTTTGTTTACGAGCGACGAGTTAGTCTGGAAGCAGCAATCCGGTGATGAGCGTGTGAATTGGGTTCGAGGCATGAGGACACTTACGCTGAAGCTTGCTCCAGAGAGGCGTTCCCAGCTTCTTGGCTGGTGTCCAAAGAACCATTAATATTCTTGGTTGTCTGGTATGACCAATAGTAAAAGTAAATAGCGCTTGTGTTGTGAATTTCTGTATGCTGTTTTCTTTTTTCTCTACATCCGTCCTCGCTTTTCACAGTTCCCAATTTTTTCTCATATCTTTTGCCGCTTCGTGTGGTGATTATCCTGTTCATTACTGTACACGTAAAACTACGCATGAGTTTTTAAGATAGCCGGGCTGAAACCTGGATTCGTACAGTTAACAGTCGTTGTCGTCAACGCTACCGAGTTAGCTATTTTGGTGTCACCTGTTTTGTTTGCCGACTTATTGGACAGAAGGAGCAAACTAATAACGTTCAACCAACAAACTCCGTTTCAGTAGGGAGATGTCCACCAATCCCATGTTTTAGGGTATCAGCGCATGTAACCCTAGTCAGTTAAAACCGGACAAGCGTACACACAACTCGTTCTGACCTATAAGTCCCAAGGCTGCAAAAAGAGTATTGTTCGCTTCGTTTCAGGCTGTTAGTTTTGTTCGAAAATTAGTTAGTTCCCGGACGATTTGATTTTGTTCACTGAATTCTCCCGTCAGTGAAGGGAATAAGACAGTTGTTTTGAACGTATCACACTTTTTATTACAGGCTCTGTTAGAGCAAGGGGATGTGGAAGAGGCGATTCCTATCCTAAAATCAGTTCACGATCTTGTCCCAAGTTCACCTATGGTGGTCAGCGAACTGCAACGCGCACGTGCAATACAGGACCGGGAACGTAAACGTTGGTCACGTGCCGCTAGTCGCATGCTTCCTCCGCGCTTCTCACGTGATCATCCACAGTCGTCCAATTCTCGGTTTTCTCGGTTATCTTCCTTGCTAGTAGGTTTCTTCCTATTTAGTTGTGTGTATATTTTTATCGCTTTGTTTGTAACTAACGGGAGGGAAAGTCCTGGTCAATCATTACTGGTTGCTTCACAATGTCTCCTCTGTGAATGCTGATTAATATTGGAATTAATCACAAGACGGTCAGTGGGTAAATGAGTCCCAACGTAATGAAGCCTCGGTCTGTTCATTCAGTTTAACGGACCGTGCAATCAGCCTGTTGTTGTTCGAAACTACTCAGACACTTTTATGCGTCAATCTTATTGATGTAGAATCATGTATTTAGAATAAACTCATCTTTTTATTTCGTTTCAATTTGATTGTTGGAAATGTTTTTGCTTCAATATAAAGATGGATTCGCAAATAATTTATGTAGGTTTATTGTTTGTGTGCACCTGAATCTGTGTCGGGCGGCTCGGAAAGAGAATATCGGTAAGTGTTTTCAGTTTCGGAATGTCAGCGATAGTGGGGTTTCGAATGATTAAGGATAGAGGACAGTAGATGGAAGAACAGTCCAACTAGAATCCGTTAAACACATTTCAGATGAATGTGATAATCAGTGGCTGATTACCAGTATCATTGGGAAGTTGAGTAGGTCCTGACCATCCCACAGTGATTCTGAATGTGAACCTGCCTGAATATTCAGCCTTGATGTCCTGCGTGTGTGCACAGAGCTTGCATCTGAATTCATCCACAGGTGTTTTGTGCAAATAAAACAGCTCAGTTGTTATTATCCTTTTAGCTGGCCAGTCTCGTGGTGGTTAGTTGAGCTTGGTAAAAACCTGTTTCTTCACGAGTGGAGAAAGTGTTAGAATATCCCCTAGGCTAAGATGATGTGTTCTCTGATGTCTATTTCCAATTGAGAACTATCCACGTTTGCGCAGCCTAAATAAGATAATGGACAAACTTTTATAATCTGTTTTGTGGCTCTTAGTTTTACCTCGTCAATAAGATCAGTGCACTTTATGGTGTATAAATGGCAAATTTGAACATTTATTTCAAGGTGAGGGTGTACTAGGACGTCTGTCTGGGATGACAGCTTGTTCTACAGCGCTTATGGCTTAAGTTAAGAGTTGACTATGTCTGTCTTTGTTACAGCCTGTGTGTGCTTCTTATTTTCGTCTAGCAGCTTGTGTGTACGGCGGAACAACCTGTTCTATTCCGTCATTTGTTCATGTTCTATGAATGTTTTGCCATCAGATTAATGTTTGCGATTGATAGGTGTACCTATGCGACTTTTACTTTCCATTCAGACTTTTATTAACAAACCAATGCTCCATTTCACAAATACACTGGTCTCTTTCCACATCAGTTACCTTCCCGATTCTGTGATTGTGTCCACTATGAGCGTAGTGTACTCCACCCGTAAACGATGCATGCTATCGAGTGAATTTCGCAGTCGTTCAAAATGTTCCACTTGTTTACTAAGGGAAGCTTTTTCTAAGTGCGCTACCTCATCTGGCGGATGATCGCCTATAATTATTGTTCTTATGACTGAGCTTCAACAATTGCTGTCTGGCTAATTTTCCACGATCTAGTCTTTTTCAGCTGGGACTCATTTTAACCGTAATTAAGACATTTTTCTCCAGCTCTCCTACCACGTTTCACAGAACACTCGAATCTTTCAAGTGTTTGGGTGTTCAGTTTTTCAGCTGAAGCTGAAGTTATGCCGATGTGATTAGTATTTCGCTGACCTCCCAAGACCTTGCAAGTTTGAACAGTCGTGCTAAACAATAACAGTTGTAGCACGTTGTAGCAGTGTTTTGTATCTCATTTTTCTCACAATCCCCTTCTCTATCCGGTCGTTACAAACCTGAGACTACTTCTAAGGGTGACAGCTGAAGTCCTATACAGTTTTTAATCTACCCTCTATAAGGACGGTCTGCGTTTTTTTTGTGCGTTCACTAGCGTCTTTTCGAGTTGCAGTAGTTTTGTCAGTTTCATTTGGATACCTTTTTCCTCCAAGCTGGTTACCATACGCTTGCGTGTCAACCTTATACATTGTCGTCGATGATAATCGCATACACTTTGGCTTGCTCTGGCTTGAACTGTCAGGGAACGCACTGCATCGCTCATATGCAGTCAGGAATCATCGGTACAACCTGCTTGCCTGCTTGCGTGTCAACGTTTTGTTGCTGCGGTTTTTGGTAGATTTTTTTCGATTTGACTTTAAAATCACTTGAAACCATCTCAAACAGCAAGTCTTTCCTGAGTAAGCTGCGTTTCAACAACTCCCAAATTGTTACCGTTATTCTTTGGTCGGGTTTGCGGTGAATAATCGATCGTTCGTATACTCTGTCTCTGGTGTACAAAGTAAAGGATATCAGGGCACTTTTTGAAAATGACAAGTCAAGTAAATCGTTAGAAGGCTTCTATTTCGTTGTCATATCGTTGTTCGGCTGTTCTGCCACCTCTTGAGTGTTAGTTGTTTAGAGAAGTGTAGGAACTATAAACTGTTTTTAGTCGAATTCCCGTTTAGTTACTACCAGCCTGATCTTGTTCACTGACCGGATTTACCTATTCCAGCTTACCCGCCGCGTTCTATTGATCAGCGCTCTGCTGTTTGCTCTGTTGTCTATCGGACTTGCTTGGTACTCCGAACTCTGGCCCATCTCACTAACGAAAAACTTGTAAATTCCCACTTGCCTACTTTTGCTCTCTGTCTAACACATTTTCTTTGCGTGATATTCATCCAGTGTTTGATCGGCGCTTTATGTCAACCTCATTTTCCTTTCCGAAACACCACTGTTTCTTTGTTCATCTCATGATCAACCACACACTTTGAAACCTGCCTCGTGCACAACGCTTTTGTTCTTTCAACTTTTTTCTGTTCTACCATGCGGTGCATGTTTTCCCTTAACGTTCGTGTTCATTTATTTACTGTGGTCAACTTTGTAGATGCGTTTTCTCTTGATTGTTTGTTATTGTACATCTGTTTTTTTGTCTCGTTTACCGTATGTTCGGAACTTTTATTCGACGTGGTAGATTTATCCTTTTGGGATCGTCAACTACTAATATTGGTTACTGGTACGATGTATTCGAAATTAGATTGTATTTCGCATGCTGTGTTTTATGTTTTACATGTGGTTCGGTGTGAATAAGCTTGTTTTAGCTCACTAGTGACAAACAAACTCACTGCCAGTCTCACTATTATCTGTTCAAGTCCCAGTCCTCTCGTTTGGTTTTTGATAGCTGCATAATATTCGGCCATGTTTATGTGTATACCATGTGGCAACAGATGTGTTGTGGTGTCTGAGGTGAAACCTTTAAACTGTGTGTGATTTTTCCTACTGTAAGTTGAGTTACTTGATAACCTTGCTTGATCGGGATGGGAAAAGTGATAAATACCTGTTACTTATTTATAGAAATACGTATACTTCATGGGCTGTATAGTGAGGCTTGCTAAATTTACAGCCGGCACGTTATACCACACGACACGGTCCTTCAGTGCGGTCATTTGCGGCGGTAGGTACTCACGAACCCGGTTGAGGAATGTAAAGGTTGGACCAACAACTTGGTACCCGTTATGTCTCGTCCTCCTTTATATCACATTAGCGAAAGATGAAGACTCGATCGAAAAATTTCACTGCACAAAGCCTATGTTGTCAGTTTGGTGGTCTGTATACTGCTATTTATTTCTTGGGTAATTCAGTCATGGAAAACAAGGAAGAAGGCTATTTAAAAATAGAATAATCTCGCAGCAGTTGAGACAGAGCGATTGACGTGATTGCGAGCGAATGCATGGGTGGCACTTGGTTGGTGTGTACGTAACCGCGGTAAGAATGCGGTTTGTGCTAGAGTATTGCGATCCGTTGAATGATTTGTAGGCTCAACTGAACGAAACACATTCTCAGAGTTGCCTTAGAATGTAGATCACCAGTAATGTGCAATCATCAAACGTCCTTGTTGGTAGTACTGTTCGTGATTAGTTCTAGACTGGGGATCAAGTGGTCAAAGTCGCCGTAATAATTTTGCTTGTTGCTGTGTTCATTATATAATCTTACCTGATGAGAGTAACATCAGCTTGTTAAGAATTAGACTGATGGATTGTAAATGGAGGAAATCATTTTTAGATCTCACCGTAACTACTTCGGTAGGCCGTTTCTTTCAGCTTGTTTTATCCGTTGAATATCAAAGAAGACAGAAGCGGTTGGTCGGTGGTGGATCGGCTAGGTGGAGTATTGCATACAGTCGGCTCAATGTGAGTGAACACCCTTCTTGTGTTCCGTCAGCTTTTTAGAGCAGGGGAGACGACACAAGTTTATCTCGTGCCGGTACATTTTACTTTTCGGACCATCTGAACCAAAATTTGAGTACATAATGAAACGTGGTGTTGGCTATTGTTCGGAAAAACCATTGAGGCGGCAGTATTAGGAACTGACCTTTACTTCCATCTTTCCGATAATTTATTTTTGATATTGTACACCGCTATAAATAGTGTATAATGAACGTTTGTTTGTTTTCCCTGTCTGTCCTAATCGCAGTTAATATACGTCAGGCCCTAGAGTAGTTCTTCATTCTGGGGGTTCACTTGTGCCTCTCCCTTTTGGACCGGATCATAGGTTGTTGCGTCACCGTTTTGTCACTATGGGCAACGATAACAAACTGATCTTTCAAGTGACTCCTGGTCACCGTTATGATACTGTAATATGGATGGAGCGACATCTGCAGATACCATGTCTACTTTCCCGAGTGCACTCATGATGCCCGATCTTTTGATGAGCAATAGCAAACTGTTCGCCAAACAGAACATCATTGGATTATAACAGTTAGCTGGCGTTATCGTTGTCTGATTCTTATTTTTCGGACAATCAAATCGACCGGTTTGCCAAAGTATACTCTCAGGTCGCATCGTCCAGTGTCCGCTAAGTGGGCATTTAAAATCTGATGTTTATATGAAGGAGCGCCTTCTGAGCTGACATTTAGCTCTTGCCTTCGCAAATGGTCGTGTCAGCAGTCTCGTGAAAACCACCTGGAACTACATTTCCCAGTCAAGGCTCTAAAAAACAGATGTGTATCCAAAGTTTTGTTTTTCAGTGTACTGGCGTATAGTTCCTCTATGATACAAGATGGGAGCAGAAACCAACAGTCCATATCCTTACAATACTCCTTGGAGTATCTAATTTCTATAGCGTTAGTTTTGGTCAAATAAAAATGTCAACTGGGTTGGATAAATATTTGGTCCTTTCTGGAGAGCTAACATGAATTTGATCAGAGGTAAAGTACGTGTACACAGTCGAAGATCATGATGGATTTGAGTAAAACTGTGTGCGGGATGGGGGTCGTGAGAGAAACTACTGTTCTCTGAAAGGCTATCAAAACAGATGATATTGATCTGCCGCGTACACGAAGCAGCATTTGGATCAAAATGGCAGCGCGCAACTCCTGGTACAGAATCAGAAAACATGGCAGTTTCGTTGCTGCTGTTTTCACACTGGAATTGTGTGTGTATGTGTGTGCGCGCGAGAACATGCTAATTGGAAAAGTCGGGTCGAATGAAAACAATAACTCTGATGTTACCGTGACGTAGTCAGACGTGGAAGCTTCATGTACAGTGTGTGTGTGTGTGTGGAATTCGATGAATAACTAAATTTCCAAAATAATTTCCGCCATCACAGTCAACAAGTTGAACCGTACAAAGTGTATAATACAAAAAGGCCTAAAATAAGTACCGATTTCTGTTTCACCTTGCTCTGCGTCTCGGGAAGCTGGTTATGAAGTGAAAGTTGGGACTTGAATTTGGGGGTTTCTGAATTTGATAGTCTTCAGTTAGTTTGCGGTTATTTGGTGGGCCGAATCTTTTGAGATATGTTGATGCCGGTGCTATCTTGTAAATGGACTTTTCTTTATTCTTGTGCCCGGTACAGATTGTCTCGTCTTTGGAGGTGACTGTTCACTCAGACCTTTTGATTGCGTCTGATTGGAATGACTATCCATGGTAGACTGACTTTCGCTTTGGTTGAATTTAGCTGTTGGATTGTGATGTTGATGATGTGCGCTGGACGCAATCATTCCAAATAGTTTGTACCACCCAAATACGACATTTTTCAAATCCAAATCATCCAGAACCACTTCGCACATTCCCAAGAAGACCTTCTTATCCATCCGACCGTATTCGCCCCAAACACTGACCTATTAAAGCATGAAAACAATGGAAAGTTTTTAAGGACATTTAGTGAACGGGTCTGAAAATTGTATCGTTTTGTGTAATGGTTCACGAAGCCAACTTTCAGGCTAACATTCAAAGGTCAGATGTAACTGGTAAAATGCACTAAACAACGTTCGACGCGGTAACCGTTTTGTTATGAGCCGAAACTCCTGTCGACTATAGGTCGCAGATTTTATGAGCTTAACTTGTGACATTTTAAGGCTTCGATTGCGTAGGCTAGCAGTAGCAGTTCGAACTCACGTCGACGTAATTATGTACACACAAATTGCACGATAGAAATAACATTCATACCCTGTTTATCCCCCGGTACGTTGGGTGTATGCTGGCTTGAATTTGTGCTATAAACTCAATTTGATTTGTTTGTAGGAGATTGCTTGAGCATTTCGTGCGAACGCATTCTGATCCGCAAACTTTGACGGTATTCATTTAACTTAGTTCAAAACAAGACTAACGACCAGACCTATGCTGCGCTGGTGCTGCGGTTCGTCAATATTTGATGACTGGTGTCTTTCCATCGAGTTACCTGGTTGGTAGAGCCGTGATCAGGTTCGATACGTCTAGTGCGATTTTTCGTAAAAGGTGCTATTCATGCACATACATAGATGAACGAGCCTGTCACAGTAACTGAAGCCGAGGGACGCCTACGCACGACGCCTGCATTACCTATCGTTCCAATTTAAATCACGTATCCATTGTAGACCCGAAGGAACAAGACCAGGTGGCATGTGAGTGAAGTCTTTGTGTCTAGCTGGCCAGTGCTGATTAGTCAGTTGGTAGGCTAGTACGAAAGCGAAATTCTTTTCTCTCGGGAAATAAATAGGGAGACTCCAATAACAGAATCTAAACTGGGAAGAGAAATACTGAACATACAGGGAAAGAAGTAGTGCAAGGTGAGAGCACATACTAGTGCCCTTTAGAATAGATAAAGAGAAAAACAGGGATTCATGGTGGAACTGAAGAACGAAACATTCATCAACAAATCTGATGAAAAAAGGTAGAATGCTTTATAGACCCCAGTGTGTAAATAATGGTGTATATTAGTTGCCAAGCGACAGCGGACGTTAATTGGTACGTTCGAAAAAGTAGTCATAACTGACATAACCTACTTGACCACAACGTACTCGTCATCTCTTCCTCAACTGTATACTGTGAGTACGTTGATAGCTTACGAATCCGAGACGGCCAACGCATTCACGACCGCAATAATTGCAACACCGTATAATCATATCACCTTGGTCTACGGCACTGATGGCTCTATTGCGTACCACGCGTTTCAGTTCACGACGCCGTCACTGTTGCCCATGGAACCTTCGGTCGTCCGTCTGCATTGTATTCCTTCAGACCGTCTAGTTCAACGCTAAGTCTTCCAAAAATCTAAGACGGATATTACAACGCGAAAGATTTGCTAATGTATCAGTTTTTCACCACCAAGATTTCGATTACCTGTTTCCACATATCCGTGCAGCAGCTGCTTCGGAATCTGGTCGTCGCCTGTCCTATGGACGTGCCCTAGCCAACAAAGCTGATTGAGCATCAGCACGGTTTGAATCCCGTCCGTGTCCGTTAGTCGAACTACTTCAGTGTACGGAACCACCTTCTATAACCGTTTACTCAAGATGTCCCTTAGACATTGCAGACGGAATTGTCACAGATAACGCATATTCCGCCGATATAATGAATAAGTTTCACCGCCGTACAGCAGCGTAGACAGTACCACTGAGCGGTAGCCAAGCCGGTTGGTTTTCATCCTCAGGCTGAGGTTATTTCAGATGTGTCTTTCAAGACATCTGAAAGCAGCGCTAACCCTCGTCACACAAGCCAGCTACTCGCAGCTCACGGACAGGTCTGTCGACTGACTGTTACTCAAGTGGCAGAAGCTTGTACACCTGGTAACGGTGTCTCCATTGATGTGAATTCCAAATGCGAGTACAGCATTGCCGCTGAAAAAAAGAAATTGTCTTATCTGTGTTAATATCCAAACCAAAATAAGATGCCGCGGTCGCGAAAACCATGACTAGTTGATGAAGTTTATCTTCGCTATGTGCAAATGTCGCACTATCATTTACGTAAAAAAGCATGCGCCTCACTGAAGTACATAGCCGGCTTGCGGTGACCTAACGTCGATTATTCAGCAAGCAGCCATCCATACGCTAATCAACACTATTCTCGGAGTTCTGAAGAGCAACCGTTAGCGTTGTAGCAAAATATAGATTTAATAGGGTTGTGGTTAGGACATAATCCTACCTCACACCAGTGACAATACCAAAGTCACCAAAGGTCGGTCCACACGAATGCACCTTCTTTGTGCCCACATGCAACATTCTAATTAAACTGCTGAACTTAAGTGGACGTCCAAACTTACCAAACACCGTCCACAGTGCCTTGTGGCTCACAGAATCAAACGCCTTGATGGAATCCACGAATAGGGCATACAACGGCTTACTGCGTTCACGACACTTTTCTTGTCGGCGGTCAGCGTATCCCTTCTGCTCAATTTGTAGTTTCCATTCGTTCTCCGTTATTCTGCTAAACCCTGCGACGAGTTGTCAGGATGTGGCTCTTTGGGCTTCGTTTTACGGGTCCACTGTGGTAACAGCATACACAGCATTCTTCTTTTGTATCGGGTTAAAAATAAATTTGATGTTGTCCTCACACCATTTCGGTGGTTT
Organism: Paragonimus skrjabini miyazakii; assembly: GCA_014338405.1. NCBI lineage: Eukaryota > Metazoa > Platyhelminthes > Trematoda > Plagiorchiida > Troglotrematidae > Paragonimus > Paragonimus skrjabini miyazakii. The sequence continues at coordinate 33,082 of JTDE01020909.1, forward strand.
CTGCTGGATAACTATTGCTGTGTTCTGTTGCTGGAGGTGTTGCTTCATACCCTCGGGGGTGGTGAAAACGACAACTGTACGTTAAACATTAGTTCTCGTCTCGGAGTTCTGGAATCGTTTGACATCCAATTTCTGCTGTTTTCTGGATGGTCTACAATAAACAGGCTTGCATACATGGATAAACAATTTGGTCCGAACCGGCCTACGATCGCAAACTCGTCTCATCATGCTTCTTGCGCGCCTTTACTCTACTTCATCTGACCTCACATACACACGAATGTGATTCGTCTACCTCACACGTGAATCAACGTGGTGTAGCTGATCGAGCAACTGCTCCCCTTAGTCCGAATGAGCCGGAATGTTTTTCTGTCCGCTATGTAGCGTTTCGATACAGTTTCGTTTATGGGCTGCGAGCAGATCACCGAAGAGGTCGATTTTCGGTAGCTGTTGGTTTCTTTTTAATCGATCCGAGGCGTCTAGAAACAGCAGCTGGTGCTTCTTTTCTTCTGTGGTGACAGTATTACTGAGAAACCGATTGGGTTCCCCGCTTTGCCACTTTTGAGGATGCCGTTGGTATCATCGACGTAGTGTGGTAAGCAGTTTTGATTTGGTTATGGATAGTGTGATTTGCTTTCATTACTATTTCTGATCGGTGTCTCCATCGGCGCGTCGTTTGATTGTTCGTGTAGTTTCCAGTAGAATTTGAAGTGTATTGCGAGACAAAGGCTTATTACCGACATGAGATTTGCTTTACTCTTTATATTACCAGTCTTAAGGGCTGTGTGTTCATTTCGTAACTTCTACAACCAGTGTCATGTCAACTGAGGTGAAGAGTGCTGTCATAACAAGTAAGATCATTATTTCATCCTCTTCAATGGTGATCTGTTGATGTCTAACGGGAACTAGTTCCTAAATTGATTAATTCATTAGTTTACGATGTGATGCTCTAGTCTGAGCCACATATTTTACGGTTCGCAGTTAACTATTAATAGGAAAGGTATTCCATTCTTACGGATTGCGCTAGAGTAATCGGTTTTCATTAAGGATCGTCAGCCTCCTGCAATATGAATTCAAAATAGACAATAGAACTCGATTTGTAACTTTATTTTTACCTATTTGAATTCTTATTGTCATTGGTCAAAGTCCTAGATTTTATGGCCACGTCGTTATATAAGCCAGTTCCGTGAAATTAACGTAATAAAGCCTGGAAATCTGACGTCAAATAATGGGATACACAGGCGTTGTTTATGGTTTTCTCTGTGTTTTTCCCGTTGAACACATTTGTGTTTGTAAAATAATGTGATACTTTGCCTGCCAATATTATGTTCCAGCAGGACGCTACGAGTAGGTAAGTCCCATAAGTAAATATAAATCTATCAAAAGGTGTGCAAACTTTGTCAATGCGGCAAGACCTGTGAAGGTTGCAATTTCAACACCTACATGTGCACATGATAGTCCTCATCTCAGCGCATATGCTGGAGGCGGGAAAAAATTAACCTCAAAACACCCGGACGATTCTCTACACTAATCGTACTAACCACACTTAAACGGTGATTTTTCACTGCAAGTAATGACTTGCTGTATTTGAGCAAACAATGCCAACAAGTATTTTGTATGCTCCTGTACAATTCACTAGAAGCAATTTCTACTTCCACCACTGCACACCTATGCGTCATTGTGTGTAGCCATCGAAAAGACGCACACCGACATGTACATTTGAGAAACAACATACTAAACAGGCTCGTACAGGTATTTATCAGACTGCTTCATCTCACCCTATATAAAGCCTTAGCTACAGTGTATAGCACATAATCACTCAGCCCGACTGGTGGTATATCGATTTTGGTTTTCAATCAGTGTGATGCGCATTCATAGCTAACCATCAAAGCTATGGCTCATTCCATTAGTCGTGATCAAGATTATGTCTAGTTCATTTTGAGCAGCAGGCGTATCTTCAGCCCAAATATCGCACAGACGCCCAACGTAACTTGGCAGGACAACTGTAACATACCTGTCGAAGAACCCACTTCAAGATAAAGCTTGTCAGTTTAACCGATTATCTGCGACGGAATGAGTCCCAAAAGTTTATTCTGGTCATCAATTTGGTTCCAGTAAAGGACTACAACTTGAAACGAAGTACACATTCTTCAGACAGCTTCTGTTATCATTTGATCACACAAAAAAATAGTATACATATAACTTTCAGTTGTCACTCAACAGTTTGACTACCTTAACGAACACTGTGATTTCTTTTTGAACGAAAAGTCCTAACCCTGGCGTCCCCGGCAGGGATTGACGGCATAGTTTTTGTATCCCTTCTCGGGGCAGCCAGAGAGTTTGGCTATTAATAATTATCAAGTGTATCTGAACCCTTAACTAGGAACAATCGGTCTTGCCCAGTGCGCGGTGAACGACGCAGTGGTTAACATTGTTCCTCCGTAGGAACTTTGACCGGTGTCAGAATCTAGATTGTGGCTTGGATATACACTACTAATAGGTTCTAACGAAGGAAGGACTCAAATCCAATGCTTCCGTCCGACAGGGGTTGTTTAAAATTCAAACCTGTGAACAAATATAAGTGTTGCTCAATTCACCCAGTGTTTACCTGGTGCTCCCTGTCCTCCATGTGAGTGAGAGTACCGCTTCTGGCCGATCTTTATCTCAACACCAAAATTAAGGTTATTACTGTTTCCGGAACAGGTTCGGAGACTTTTCTTGATGTTCGGCCGGTATAACATGTGGCGAATAAACACAAGTTTCTATTCTACAAACTGTACTTCAGAGGTAGGTAACGTTCAATAACATTTCCAGCAACTTATCGTCCCAAGTAATCGTTATCATGGAGAACGTTTTCTAGGAATCTGAGCACCCTATCTAAAAGACCGTTTTTATTAGAACGCCGACCAACTGTGAAAATGCTGTGGAATAGCTGATAAATAAATCTAACTAGGTAATCAACAGAACTTATGCCACAGCTGAATTTCATAGTGGGTTCCCTGCATCTCCGGCTTCAATGGAAAGCCGGACTGTCATTTTAGACTACATCTACATGTGAGCACTCCTTCATTTGTTCCTATGGAGTAGGTGATATCGGTCGACTAGCGAGACAGCTTTGGAACTGAATCTGGGAATACCACGTACGTTGGCTCGGGTACGGTGAAACACCACCATTCAACAGCACTGTCCTGGTTTGCCTGGTCGAAAGGAAACACCAAGCAAACAGTAATCAGGTGTCTGAAGTAGTCTATAGCGTTCCAGCCAACCAAGAAAAGGCCGTCCGAGTGAGAACACTCTGTGTCGTCGAGGTTATCGGAATTAAACTGTCTTGTCCACTATTACGTCATCAGGCGTTGCGCCAGCAACGGCCTCAAATCTACACAATAGACGGTAGTTCAGTGAAATTAAGCTAATAGGCGAAAGTGATGTAAGGAACAACATTAATAAACTAATGGGCCAGTTACCCGGGTTCATTGTAATGAGTACGATGAACATCTCGACCTGATTGTATTGCCCTTTCATACTTTTTTTTAACTAGGTTAAGGTGAGTTACTAAAGACATATGTTCGCTCATATATCATTACTTTCGTTCTCGTAGTGAGTTCAATTGAGCCGGCGTTCAATGAAATTGAACGTGTCTACGTATCACTTCATATAACATGGGATCAGCTGCGGACTAGTTTAAATGATTACCAGAGTCGATACATAGAAATAAATAAAATAAATACAATAACTAAATAAAGTGAAGCAGTGCTTTATTAAAATCAGCGAGCCATCAGCTGGCGTTATTGACTATCATTATTCGCCTTGTCTATCAGTTATTAATCACAATCGTTTATTGTCTCTAAAAGTTTAGTCAGGTACTAACCTAGTGAATAGAGCTTTAATGACAAAAAGGTCATGTCCTGAGCACAATTAGTATCAAGACCGTCAGACTATTACTTCAAGCCTAGCCCGTCACACCTGAGGTGAACACGGTTTTAATAGGTTGACATGCACACTGAAATCTCATGTACAGGGAGAATATCAAGCTACTGCGAACCTGACCGGATTCGTTGTTACACTGCTCATTTTGCCGAACAGTTCTGAAGTGACAAGCGTATGAGTCTATTGTCTCCTGCTGGTAACGAAATGGCCTGGTCTGTGAATCACCGGCAACGGGTGATGTAAAATATTTCCAATTTTTAAGACGACTGTAAATATACCAAGTAGTTAGGCTATGTGAATAAAATAGTATGCTTTTGAGGTTGTAAATATTTTAAATTTCCTGTGATATTATTTGGAAGCTCAAAGACTGATGGCACCTAGGATCTTGAAATCAATTGTGACATTTTCTAACCATTGACGATTGAATAAATTCGCCGGTGTATGTAACCATGCCCACCTACAACAAGATCAATTATATCAACGCACCGTGAAAACGAGTGATTATGAATGTAGTAACGATGTGCGTGAACTAAACAGTGCTCCTGAGTAAAAACCTGTTATCGCGTACTTTTGTTATGTTGTGATAAATGCCGATTTAATCTGAAGTCACCAAGTACGATAATTACCTGGATTATTCTTCCGTGATAGGGCATCGAAAACGTTAGTTGCTGCTGGTACAAAGGATCCAAGGTTCGCCTTGGGGGTGTAGTAGTACGTATCTTTTCAACCGATTGCTTTCCTTCCAGCAAATGCAATTTCACGTAAGGAGCAGGAATTGGTTTCGCAGTGTTCTTGTGTTGCAACCCGCGAGCCCGTATGACTTCCACTTCCAAATGTCCTTTGCGGTCGAAGAAACTAAGCTGAATTTCACCGAGACATGGCATACCCAACACTTGTCGTCCAACAAGCTGTCCTGGTCCAAGGCCCTCCACGAACTCACCCACGTGAGATTCATTTCGAGAGAGACTTGGGCTGGCGCGACTGATATCGCAAGTGTTATGAATAGGGAACAGTGTAAATTAGGAACACATTAAATATCTCAGGCTTGATGAAATAATCGAACAACTAATTTGGTGTCATTCCATCCTACTAAATTTGCTACAATATGAAAACCCTGGCTGCTCCACTGAGAAACTTGGTTAGAGGTCGCCTGTCTGGCTGGGATCCCCGTGAATACTCAAATCGTTGGTTAGAAACGCTATCCGTGATGAAGGTGTACTGTAGTCAATGGCGTACCTGAATCCACACCATTTCTAGTACTTCCACTTAGTCTTCTTTTAATAATTTTCACTCTTCTTATGATGTTTTCTTCTAGGATAGTATACATCACTGTTGAGGTGGGCGGCAGGCTGAATCACGGTACCTTTTGGTCAAGCACTTGGCTGCGATGATGGTGATGAAGATATCGATAGGTAACTAAACTTGTTCGCATTATTCCTGACCCTCACATGAAATGGATCCGTCCGTTTTTGGACGGATTTCCGACTAACAATTGTGGTTTCTGAAGTAGAGATTCGGAATTCACGATGTTCGTTGTCATTGTTTGGACTCATAAGATAGTTGACCGTAAGTCTAAATCTGCTACTATAATACGCACAATGTATGTTGACAATCGCTCATCTTTTGAGAAAATCAGGGTTGAGGGCGTGACACGAAGGCATCCTCATACGTCTGAAGAACAATTACCAGCCAATCGGTTGTAAAGAGTTCATCCGAAATTCGGGCTATTGTACATTCACCACACACTGTATGGTGTGTACGAACGCGCTCTTCGTTTATGTCCAGAGTCCAGATTTGTCAACATCACAAGTGACTATCAGAACGCATTGTACATAAGTTTCTAGATTTGAACCATGTCCATTAAAGGAAGCAACATATGGAATAATCAGTTGAACAGTAGACAACTCACTGAGAAGGGATTAACAATAACGAGGATTCACATGGTACGTTCAAAGGCACAACGTCGGCATTGACGATCACTCATTTCAACGTTCGACTATGCTACAAACCAGCTATACGAACGTTCACGCTGCCCCCAACAAACCAAACCTCACATTCTGGGGACAAGAACTAAAACGGACGAACACTGCAAACTCTGTTAATTATTAACCATCGGACGTCCTCGAATAACGAAGACACGAACACTCACGTGATTTTACTCTTCTCATAGCATCTGGTCAGCAACGTTACAAGCAAATTTGATAATACTGATCATTTCGGTGGAATAAGTAACATTTCCGGGTGGCCTGCTTACAACTAGTAAGTTACATTCGAAAATGTCAAAATATAAATGAAATCCCTTATTTTCTTTACAGTAAGTCACAGTAGGCACTCTACAAACCTGTTAATAGGTGGTTTTCAGAATTGTTTTTCACTTCTGAGATGTTTCATTTATATGTTAATTGAAACATATTAGGTAGAATACATGATTCGCGACAGGAATTCATTTCACACACTTTCACTAATCGTAAGTGTTATTAGGGTGAGAACAAAGACGGAAGTTCTTAAATGATACATACCAAAGAGCAGATGGGTTCGCATCATGGGTGGAACTCTCACCTAGACCCACAGCAGACAAAGAATAATAGCTAACTGTTTTGAACACTGACAGTACATTACATACTACTAACCAATGAGGTATCACTGTATGTTGAGATGAACGAATTGTAGGCCTTCAGTAAAATAGGTACATTTAACAAACGTTTCCAAACTTTTCTTACCTGTCTTGGTCCGTTCCGTCTAAATTTCCAAACATCGGTGCTCTCATGCTACCTAAACTTGACTGCTGTTGCATCGTACTTCGGCGAATGCTTGTGCTTGTTTGATCTTCATCAGCTGGACCATATTGGCTTTCAGGTAATGAATCTTGTGTTCCAAATGGGAGAACCTCTTCACATCGTTGAAAACGATTTCGTCCTTTTTTGTCTAAAGTGTGATGGAAGAAACGAGTTTACAATTGATTAGTTTGTCAGGTACTGTTAACTGTGTATTAGGTTTTACATCTTAGTGTGTACAAGTGAAGAAACTTGAAACGTTTATCTAAATTGTGGGAGTTAACTATTAAAACCAGCGACTGACAGCGTGCTCCAACTGTCATATAATTGAGAGGGAACAGCTTAGAGAAAGTGAGAGGAGAATCGAATAGCACTTACTCGAAGAAGTCTCTATGTATTTAATCTTACTAGCCTAGCGTAAATATTTGAAGCCGGTGAGATACGTTAGTAGATTTGATAGCTTGAGTCGATGGAGTTCACATTCATTTGTTCACTGAGCTTACCACTTAAACATAAGACCCCTCTCTGAACGAGTTAACACTATTGGTGAATATAGATTTGAGTGCACTAGTCAAAAGCTGAACTCAAAACGTGAGGGTACGTAAGTTTCACCAATAAAAGCTGACGTTGCATGCGAAAATAAAATGTCAACTTTATGGATTTGGGTTACTCGTGTAGTCAACTAACCCTACTTCGCTGAAAACTCAGTTAGACAACGATAATATTTTCACCACCAACCGAGATCAACCGGAATGTTCTTTGTCATTTGCAGTCATATATACCGTGTACGTCACAAAGTTCTTTGCCCGAAAATGAGACGCGGTCAACTGAAACTAATCAGTGTTCTGTTCACTTCGTCTTTTAAACAGAATATCATCACGCCGCTTTCATCACGCATTATTTGAGTATTCAAATGGTAACACATTACTTAATATAATTCTACATATTGCTGACTGTCTAGTTGCAGAGGATCAGGTCGAGGACTAAGCTCAAGCTAAAACTCATTTTGAATAAATCTTTGATTCTCAAGTTCAAACATTTGGACCGTACATTTTTTGGCCTCCCTCATTTATTTTTGATACTGCTCCTTTTTGAAACTACTGTTGTATATCAAGTCACATTTTGTCCATCTTGCCTCTAACACCGGTCGATTATGTTTGACTTTATAGATTACTGGTTGATATCCTGAGTACATGACCCTAGCATCTATGCATCATCAAACAAACCTGTCCTACGAACAAGGTTAGACTGGAATCTACGCACAACAGGAAATTTTGTGAAGCAGTCGAACACTGTGGGAAGTGACTAAACTTTTAGAGATTGGGACCGAGATAAAAACATATGAAGATATTCTTTCGAGAACCATTGATAAAAACCAAAGGACGTGACAGATGTAGTAGAATTTCGAAAATTCAATGAAATGTAGTTTAGTCTGGTTCGTATGCTTGCAATTTATTCTGTATAATGTATCAATGAAACCTACCCAGGTTAGATGTACTACTACTCTTGTGTGATCTTCCGAGAACAGTGGAAAACTTGTGGCCGATACTCGGACGTGGCTTGCGTCCGTCTGTACGACCGGATGGCTCAATCTGTGATGGTCTGTCACCGACGGTGCGTATTGCGATGTCCGGCTTCAGATACTGACTAACCGTTTCACCACCTGAAGTAGTTAGAAGACTTGAGCCGCACTCTGAGCTACTGCTCTCTTTTGCTAACTGATTTCGTTCAACAGAATGTCCACTACCAGCTCTTCGTCTTGCAGAGTGCTCATCGATCGGTCCTCTGGATATTCTTGGCTGTTCGTATGGATCGTTTGAGGGACTGGAGCGGTTGAACTGACGATGATGGGGAAACTGTTGACTAACGGTTTTTGAACTTCCGGTAGATTGAGGAGAGGGTTTTTGGTAAGGAGAGCGTTCCGAAGAATGCGGAGACAAGTGATGCGGTTTCTCAGATTGTGTTGTTTGCAAACTCATTCGCGAAAATTCAGAAACGTCAGAAAACTCGGAAGCATCTGAATGCGCCATTGATTCGTCATAGTTGTAGTCCGCATGTTTCCTATTTAAAAACAATTGAAAAAGCTTGCAACTACCGAAAAGACCTCTGTTCCTAAAAAGTGAGATCTTACAGTCGCCAAAAATAACGCGGAAATGATAAGATCCGTTTTCATGCAGATTGTAGCCTCATATGGCAATTCAGCGCTGTCATAGTTGTACCATTTACAAAAACTTTTTACATTTAGCTCATGAAAGAGGAAACGCTTCGTTCGACTGTCAGTGCAAAATATGAAAATGGGTTGGTCAAAATTTCGCTTTCATCATAAGGCTACTTGAATCATGTTCATGGGCAACTTTGTCCAGTCTACCACAATTGCATTACGCAGATAGTGGGTTAGCAGTTATGTTGGATGGCTGAGATATCCATGTGAATATGCAACCCACGATCTGTTTTGAGCAGTCTTCGGACTATATAACCAAAAATCGAATATTTATTGCCGGTGGTCTACCTGAGTTATATTGATTTGTACGCCGCCAGAGTGAAGCTTATGATGATTTAGTGACAGTACAGAGGTAGAACTATTACGGAGACCGAGCGGAATAGCTTTCAACTCGCTGTAATGCGGTCGACCATATGATGACGTTAATACAGTCTCCTATTCATCAAACGATTCAAGAGCTGCTGTCTATGAGCGGGCGGTGCCTACAATTCTCTTTATTTGCGCTCGTGGCTTACAAAAGTAGTAAAGTACGAACACTTTTTCACCAAGCAAGGAAAGCATGTACAGCCGAACACTTAAAGTCTGAAGAGGAGCTCTTGAAGAGTGTTCTGCTTGCGAATGGATATCCGGCGAAATTTATTGAAATTCATTGCAATGAATGAATGGCTACCCCCCCAACCATAATCAGTGCCGAATAAGCAGGTGACCACAATATTACCGATGTAAGTCGAAAGTTGAAATCAGCTATTGGTCGCACAAATCCCGCAGCGGAATTGCGCTTGTTGCTTTTCACGCGTAGGATGAGTCTAAACTGCCCCGATCGTTTTTTCTCGGAAAACTCTGCCTTTCATGTTATCTACCGGTTCACTTGCAGTTGCGGTAACTCATACCTTGACAGGACGAACCGAAATTTACGACAAAGGGAGGCGAAGCACATCCCCACGTGGCTAGCGCAAACAATGCCTCAACGTGGGTCAGTGTGCCAAAACTCGAACAGAAACCCAGCGTCTTCGATCGCGAAACACTTAATCGCAGCAGGTCATGTGGTTCACCCCATCACTTTCTTCATGGTTCTATTGCGCAATCGCAACCCTAGCCTGTTGGCGTTCTCCGAGGCATTGTTGATCAAGAGTCACGCACCGGCCCTTTGTTGGCAAAAGGTGCTGACGCAATCAATTTCGTTACGGTGGCAGTGAACCATGATTACTCCCATGTTGATGTTTGTTCATTTCATTATTTTGTTGCCATGCCCTTAAGCTATTTAACTGAATTTTTTATGTAATCGACCGATGAGAATAAACGAAATGCTTGCATCTCGCAATGTCTTCTTGCCGTCTTAATGAACTGGGTAAAGGGGACTCGGTGTTTCAGATGTCCATGTGAAATCTTTAATTAACTTCAAACACTCAATCCTTTTGCAAACCCTTTTCTTATCCAAAAATATTTACGCCAATATGCGTAAGTAATTTAGTGGTGAATCTTTGCAATCGCGTTTATTCGTCTTCCCGTGTTTAGTGACCATTACATTTTTATTTTGAAACTTAACTACTCATAAGTAACCGGAGCTTGTTTAGCATAAATCGGGAGTCATGCAAGCTCGATCGCAGTCTTCGTAATCAGGAGTGTACAACAGTTCACTGATACTTAATGTGCGATCGGTAGCCATGTGGTCACCGTGCTTGTTATGGAATCGCAACGGAAGTTAATTGTTACTTTCGAAACAAAGATATGGTGATTTCAAACAAAATATAACCACGAATCAATTAAACATTTTCTAAAGGGACCGGCCGGATAAATCTATCACTGGTAGTGTATAACCTCGGTCGTGTATATAAGTTTGCTTCGTCTGAAATGCCTGAAAAATTGTAACGCCTTGTTTATGTAGCTGTATTCTCACGGCCTCTGCTTCCCCATAAGTGAAACTCATGCGGGGATGGACGCGAATGCTCTTGATGTTGGTAGACGAAGTAAATCCTTTGCAAAAGCTATTCATTTATCATAATAACTTCAGATTAACGGTGCTTGTATATACCCTATGCCAGGCGAGAATAAGCTTCGAAATGGTGATGATTTCTTGATGGATCTTTTTGGTCGGTGCGTGATAGGGATAAGATAGAAATACACCTGTCACAACGAACAACCATTATCCGCTTGTCTTGCATGAACTGGGTTGATACACTGAAGGCATGCATGTCTCCACCTTGGGGCCAACAAGATCTAGTCTAGTTTGTACGGGTTGCAGTCTCCGAAATAGTGGTATGTAAACTATGCGAAGGTTCTGAGAGATGGTAATCATAACGGAATGCAATCACATTTTAGGAAAAAGGTTTTAAAATATTAAATCAGGAGGTGTGTGGGAAAAATACTCATTCATACCATTTATTAGTCGATGACAGGTAGTCCGTTAGATCGGACGGTGAGAATTGAATAACACTCACAGTTTACGCGTATTCCGCCTTTTAGACATTGTTTCTAACTGACCCCCTTCAACAATAAGCATTTGACTAGAGTTTTGTTTCTACTAAATCCTACCAGTGATGAGTTTCTTTGATCCGACCGGGAAACAAACTCACGGTATAATATTCTTAAGAACAGTGAACTGATTCCTAATACCCCATCTAACATCAGATACGATTGAGGCATTGCACCTAAAGTTCAAAAACAATTGCTTATGAGCCATGTTCAGGTTTTCCGATCTACAGGTCAAGTTGAAGCCATGTAGGACTCTTCGATTATGTTGTACCTAATTACTCATGAGTATTAGAGAAGTTTGACTGGCACAAATCAAACCTCACTGGGGTTCGCTAGCGGTCCTCACATTCAATTATGCCACAGTTAACTTATCACATCAAACCATCGGTAACACCTGTATGTGCAGGCCACTGATTTACCTGGAAGATTTATATTATTTGTCCTGTCAGAATGAATATATATCTGAACAGTGAATTCAACTAAGAATTAAATCGGACAGTATGTTTCTGAATGAGTTAACTAAAACGTCCATTTTGATTTGGAAAATTTGCTTGTAATTTGTGAGTGGTGTTCAAATTGCACCAAAATTCTTCACTACAACTGATTGGTGATAAAGGTACTTCTGAACAAGTCAAGTATTGTGAGGAACTTTGTTCTGGCTGAGAAATTCTTCTAGCGAGGTCTAAAACAATGTTAACCGAGCGATTAACGTACGTCCACTTCAGGTAACTAAGTAATTAGTGCACTACTCATACACTAGGTGTGAAGAACATGTACTTCCTTCATTGGTTAGCACCATTATGTCGGGAGAGGAGAGGCAGTCACTCATATTCGAATGCGTCCAATCAAACACAGACTTGTTCGATTTTATCAGCATACGCGTGTGTCTTGTTTTGAGTTAGGGCATTATTCAGTGTATCCATATGAAATATCTACTGATCCAAATTATGATAACCTGTTTGACTTGATCTCTAAGCGAAGTGAATCAAGCTCTTTGAAAAACAGTTTTTATGCGGTAGTTATGGTATTGAAATAATTTTGGTTTTTCACATCATTCTGTGCTCAAACGCCTTGGGTACACACACACTACTAAAACATATTGCTTGATAAGAGTGAATATAAGGTTGGTAAATCAAGACTGTTGCTTTTAGCCTACAATCAGTAATTGATTTTAAATAAACGTTAGTAAGAACACCATAACACAACATGTTTCTTTCTTAAGAAAAATGGTTTAGTCAAACGAAGGCACTGTTTACTGCCAACTTGATGTAGACTTTAAGTTAGCTTAACCTACCTGGGATGAATTGGTTGACCTCGACTAGTACTCAAAGGAGACCGATCATAACGGTAATCCCGACTTGTAATTCCAGCATGCGTGGATGATCTCTGCTGATCCAGATCGGAATAATCACCGGGGTGTTGCTGCTGCGATCGCCGACGATGATCGACAGACGGATGTATTGGACTGCGAACTTCAATATCTCGTGTGTGGTGGTCAAGGGGGACGAACGGTGTCAGAGAATCGACTTGATCGTCCATTACAGAATGAACAAATGCTGAAGGAATGTAGAACAATTGCGGTTTAGTGTATGGACTGATGATGTACATCCTTCTACTAACAAACTTTTTTATAGCCAGCTAAGTTAATGACAAAAATATTTTTTTCCTCCCAATCATGATTCCATGTTTTCAACTTTCTGTCTACCAATTAATTCGCATACCGTTATTTTTCGTTAACCGTCGATATGTTTATTTGTGTCAGTTGTTTATTTGTTGTGTTAGATAGCAAAATCACTGTGGCCAAATTCAGACTCCTAGTTTTACAATAGTGTTTCAAACTGCACGCAAAAAGGGAATATTAAGATTACTTCTTGAGTGATAAACTAGCAGACGGTCTCTCATAACTTTGCTGATTGATTAGTTCTTCCAACCGTTCCAGACTAATCAACCTTTAGCGTTTTCTTTCAACCCGTCCAGATCCCGGTGTCTTCCAACGTGTAGTTTTAGGTTCATATTACGTGTGATCCCCGTCCCGTTCCGAAAGACTCGTTGTTGTTCGGACAATACTTGGGGTGGGTGGGTGAACGTTCAGAGTAATCCGTTTTTATTTGTTCGGCTGAATAGCATTAGTTTCTGCACACTTTAAAATTACTATTATAATTTTATATCGAAGATAATCCCTTTCTAGTACCTGGTCCATAAAATATTCAACAATGTTCAAACCAATATTCAGTATGAACTGTTCACACAAATGACAAGTTTTTTAAGCACCGGAAACCAAAATTTCATTCTTATGGTCTCAAGCTTTGCAATTTGGACTGTCCAGTTTAATTTTCCATTTCGTAAGTGTACATGCTACACCTCACTGAATTTTGGTTACGATATTAGCCTTTAGCTTCTTGTTCAACCCTTCCGTGCGTGTCTAATGCATTTTTATGCGCCTGGTTTTTCTTCATTGTCATAATACTGAATTTATTGAGTTTCGGTACTATTAAGCCCGTAAGTTTGGTGCTTCCAAAATGTCTATTTCCATCAGTCCTCTCTGCAATATTCTTTCTAACACTGTGTCCAAATTGTTGACTGGACTTCGTTAAAAATTTCACATCCCTATATTTGTCGACGGTTCTTCTGTCATGTTTTTCCACTGTCACAACATTTTTTGTTTTTAGCTAATTATTTGCGCTCCGATCCACTTGACACAATGACCTCCTGGCGCAGATGTGTTCATATGTGGACACTCCTATTTGTGTGTTCCACGCCCCGCCTCACTTTGTCTCGCCTTACAATGGTTAATCCACTGACCGTTCATTGGTGGCGCCCAACTGCCGTCTAATTAATATGAATTGGGCCCCGATTAGAACAAACAATAGAACCTGGGAAAAAGTCATCAGTTTCCACTGTTGTTTTGACGCACAAAAACATGCAAGGATGAAGAAGAACCAGCAGGTTTTTAGTTGTCTGTCGAAGACTTTATTACACAAACGCTGAGAAGCATAAAACAGTTTGTTAACCTGACGTGAATTACTAGTACGGTTGTCAAAATATTAGTCAAATGATAGAACTGGAAAGAATAAAGAGTGCATTATTAAAAAACAGCATACTCACGCTTCATTTGCCGTTTGGCATATTCCTGGTCTGCTCCAATTACCTGTTAACAAAAGATTGATTACATTAGACCTGGTGACCTGTTTAAACAAACCATGTGCCTACAGTAAATCAGTACGATGTGTATAGTTAACCGCTTACAGAAACGTAGAATCTGCTCATGCTAATTTGCAATCGGAAGTGTGTAATACTCACATTAATAATACTATATGTTTAATGTTGTTAGCGAAAGATCAGACAGATTCTGAGGAGATGCAAATAATAACTACAAACATTAGTTTGGTTTGAATGGACTGCATAAAAATCATTTGTTAGTAAAGCATATTTTTTTACCACCTGAGCAAGGAAGATACTTCGAAAGCTTTTAAATATCATGATTTCATTTGCTCAACCACCAGACTATCAACATACTTCAGTCTGTCGATAGTGACAAAAACTGGACTATCAAGACGGCATATATTCGGAATCTCACCATCTTTGATCGATTCCTTGGCACTCGGTGAACAATCTGAAACACCTCTTCCTTACTGACAGAATGATTAGGGTCAGTCAGATGAGCAACAATTGCGCTTGTAACCGTTTTAACCACACCACTATTCAACCACGCAGGATGGCGTACACGCACTCTGTCAGACAGTCGTCTTTTAGTACGACTAATGTATGGTGCTCGACAAGAGCAAATACATGAGTTCACACAGCAGTTGTTTTTAGAACATGGAAGTTTGTCTTTGAGTTGTGATATGATAACGGGTGTTGGACGGAAACTAACACACAGTTGAGCGGCAAGGTAGGTTGTTTCGACTGACTTTTTGAGCTTTCTTGAGATGACTTCGGTCATGGGATGCAGAAATCAGCCGAAGTGGTATTGGTCGGTATCCTCATGTACACTCAGCGTTCCCCTTCTTGTGCTATTTAGGGCGAAATACAGCAGCTTTTCATTCCTTTTGGCACATTCCACTTTCAAACTAATATTTCCGTGGTTAACAAATTTATTCTTGTTGTGGTGGATTATGATTTGGAAATAGACCCCGTGGAAACTCATTTTGCATCATATTGAGAAAAGCTTATCTTCGTACTTGTGTACACTTGCTGTGTTGATACATCGACGTTGTGAAAAGGAAATATGGGAGCACAATTGCCCACCCTTAATCAGTTGAGCTGGCAAAATTCCTTTGACTTGATTTGGTTACTTCCTCACACATCTTATATGGATGCGTAGAAGCTGGTTGCTTTGAAAATGTTGTGTTCACTTTAGACATAGTGGCATGTACATCTGTTTAATCCTTCGGAATTGGCTGAGAGTTCTTTCCTCTGCATTTGCAAAATTGGGTGATCGTATTGGTTCCTGAACACACGCAGTGACGCTTCGGAAGTTATCCCAACTCAGTCAAAACTCATTTCTCCCAGTCTTTCTGATGCGACGTCATTTCTCTAGTTATTTCTAATTCCACTCTATGAAAAACTACTTTGTGCGAAACCCTATTTTGATTGAGTTTGTGATTCTTTGAATCGGTCACATGCTCATAGAGGTGTGAAACAACTGGTGACCAGCGGACGGCTTTTTAACCGAGCGGGTCAGGAAACAGCTGATTACACACGTCAGTTTTTTCAAAGTGCAGTTCTACGGATGATGTTGAATTTTAATCGACTTCATTATTTCGGAATATGTTTATGTCTTCAGCGCAGAACCACGCATTCTATGGCTCTAGATTATCACTGAAGTTCATCCCCCACTCTCGTAGACATCAGAACTCTGTGAACCTCTAGCTAATGCGTCTTCAAAAAAACGACGCAGATGATATGTTCTACACTCTGCGCGATAAATCTTCCATGGGATAAAGCATTATCTATAGCTACGTTTTGACTCAACTAATCAGTCATAGATTCACTGTGAGACAAATGATCGGGAGAATGTAACCTTGTTCACACAGGAAGAGAAATTAGTCGCGATTTATTTACAACCTGCAGAAGCCACAGCCAAAGAGTTACTGAAAAAGGAGCTGTTGCCGCTAGATGATTTTATAATTCTCCCTTCTGGAGTGACGCGGCATGCGCTACACAATATCACGATTGTGCCTAAAAATTCCGGAAACTTCCATATACTCGCTAAAGCGTTGAACATGCCATAGTGAAAAACTGTGATCAGTCGGATGCTTAAGCAGTAGTTTTATCTACTTTCAGGGGTAGCTTTGTGGAGAATTCCAATGGTAAACCTAGAAACGATGACACAATGGCTGTTGAGGCATTTCCTCAAAACAATATCCTATGTAATTTAAAACCTTTGATATACCTCAAGCCTGTCGAAAACGGTTGACACTTTCATCCATGTTTCTGCAATATCCCATAAAACTGAACACAGAAGTATCACTTAAATACAAACGTTTGAATGATTTTGTCCATACAAACGATGTTGACCCTGCTGCTGACTCCATTCAAAAGCCACAAGCGAACGTCTTTCAGCAACCTTTTACAAACTTTGAAAAACAGTTTCGGAGCCTGGAAGTAATTATGCAGTCCCTTTTTTCATTATGACTGCGTTAATAATTTGTTTACCTTTAACTGTAAAACACGCAACGGAACCCCATGCAGATTTCTGTCAACACCACGCTGGATCTTCTTAATTTCCTTCCCCGAGGTAAGAAAGTAACTTGATCTTTTGTTTGCCACATTCCACTTATTCGGTACACAAGATTAGATCGTTCGCGTAGTTCGCGAATTTGGTAACTAGTTTTACCCATCAGAAAAAATATCCACCGAGTGGAAGTCAGGAAGATTAGACAAAAGAAAGCTATACAAAATGAGTGGCATATAACAAAAGATGTGTATCGACGTAAACAACATGGTCACACATTACAAAAGGATAGTGCCAACCGTTGTGATGGTTTGTTGCAATATCTTTCTTGTGGAAGGGATTTGCTGTGCAAAACAGAAGTTTCCACTCCTCACTGAGGTTACAATGATAGTATTCCAACTAAAATGAGATTGTGCCGTTTCTGATTGTTGAAGAATAATTGACACAGGAGCATTGTGCATGCATAACTGTACATATTTAAATTTACAATGAACATTATGAAGTTATTAACAGACGTGTAACAAACTGAATTTCACATGCACTCACCGGGGTGGCTGCCTCCGAAGAATATTCACTTCTAGGATTGAACCTGAGAGGATACCAGTAAGTGCCTCCGGTCAGATCAGCCACACTCAAATCAATGATAACCTTCAGGATCAAGTAAAAAACATCAAAATTTAGTCTTCTGCTAAGTCATTTAATAAAAATTCAACACTACATCTATTTTTACAATTAAGATTGGTTATTTAGGGGTGTTTAAATGTTCCGGTCACAAATTGCCGGAACTTGCCCTTTATCGTGCAGATAGACGAGTGACGTCCAAATTCATATTAAATTCTTTCAGAGTTAGACGTAAATTATTCACAGTTTGATTAAAAATTGTGCGAGTAAGTACTAGGTAGATTAATTGTAATAAGCTCTGTGAAATTCCCAAAATGAACACCTTCTAAAAGTACGAATGGCTAATCAATCGCATTTGTTCACGGGAAAATTCAACCACCAACAAATAAGACGGACTGCAGCAGGCACAATTCACAATTTTCACGGGAAGTCGTTCGTTCCAATACTGTCTTCATTGTTGGCTAGTTAACTGTGGTTTACTTTACACGAACAGTCGCATAAGTCACTATTTTAGGTAGATAACAATGAGAGCAAAATTGTAGCGTATTTCTTATATTATACTGTGAGAAAGGTTTAACGGAAAACTCTTGGGGTTTACTGCCAGAAAAAACGATTGGCGCAAACATTCAAACAATTATGTTGTAACTGCCAATCAATAAGAAAGCAAGGTTAACAGGCAAGCTTGTGAATATCATTTGAAAGGGTGTTGATTTTAGCTATAAAATTCTTTATTAGACCTGCGGTCACACCGTTCCATACGAATGATATTTCAGCTACTATGTTCGGTAGAAACATTACACTTTCAGCTCACAACTTGTTTAGAATTATTAAACAACTGTTCATTCGTCCTTTGCACTTGATGAATTAACCTGGATTTCGTTCATATACACACTTGGTCACAGTTCTAAAAATGGTGATCAAGCAAATGCCAGGCATGGCGTACAGCAAGAATATAATCAGGTAGGATGCGGAATCATGCTGTTTACTCACAAAAAGGACAGTTTACCTTATATACACTAAGATTAAAAACACTATGTGTCCCCCGTCAGTCATGCGGACATAAAGCTGACAGCACCTTACATAAATCGTGTCAACGAATCAAAATCCTCACAGTGTAATATCTTTTGTCTGTTATGGACTAGCCTAGACAGTTCGCCTAATCACTACAAGTGTTTACTATGCAGGCCTTAACGGGATCATTTGCAGGAAACATTAAAGTAGTGTTATCATTACTACTTGCCAATAACTGAAGAAAAGTCAGATACTGTGAATGAAATGCATAACGTAAACTTTACTGGAGTGGTTGAACACTCAGAACAAATGAGACATCATCAGGTTTATTACGCTGGTGCAACATATTGTCAAAAGGTTGATCCTAAAATAATCTAGATGGACACCAACGGACGTGATCGAAATTTATTATGACATTGGCGCTAACGTTACCACCGTTTTCGTTAAGCCAATGGATTGATGCAATGCCGTCGTGGATCAATTATACAGAGAAGTCAAAACTTGTTGGGTATGTTTCTGTCCAATTTAGAATGATTGTATCTTACGTGTCTAATCGGAGCCTTCTACAACAAGTCGTCCTTTTGATAAAGATTTGCAATGCATGCACGTCAGTCGTTGTATCAAAGTTACACCAACTTAGTACAATCAGCTTTTTGTACCTAAGCGTTGGCTAGCTGTTCACATAACTTAGCTAGCAGAATGGTTCAAAATTGATATTATACAATACGTAGATTTAGGCACACCAGATGCAACAATGTACCTTCCTCCCAAGAAAATGCACTCATATTTTCGACTGCAAGTAAAAGCACTTCTATATGAGCAGACAACCATCTTACGGTGATGGCCTATCGTGTAAATTTACATTTTATGAAGATCCTAACCAAACTAAAAATGTTCAGTTTTGAAGAACACGATCCTCTGTTCATATATCCGCATAACGTAGTTTTAGCTCAGATTAGTCGCTAGTTCTGGCAGTAGAGTGTTGACAATGGTAACCACTTCGACCTTAGGCGGATTAAAGACCACTTCATGGCCACTGACTCAGAACAGTTCACTGTGTTGAAGACTAGCATTTCGCTAACAGCCAAAGCCACTCTTACTTCTCGTGGGCAACCCCTAATTCTGAAATTTCCTGAAGTACCGGTTTATCGTTACCAGTTTCACCAGTGTAGCAATTGCGATTTGTTAACAATCCGTTTATTCTCATCAGTCGCACACGTAAAACATGTAGGTTGTATGCGACAGACAGTTAAAATTAGGCAGAGTATGGACAGTTTTGTTCTTTTATGAACATGTCTGATCAACAGAGAACAGATTTTTCATTGCTAACGCTAGCAGTTTAAAATGCTCTACCGTCATTCAACGTCTGGGACGAACCTCATTTGATGGCGAGATAATTCATTATACTTGAAATTTCACGCTAATATAGGCTTGCAATGTGATGTCCCCAAGCTGAGCATACCGACAGTTAATAGATAACATTTAGGAGTACAAGTGTATAGCTTCCGGAAGAGCATCAGTTAATACAGACTCATTCTATGGACGAACGCTACCACGTCAAAATAACCCTGTGTGTAAACTCATCAGGGTCTACAAATGACGGTTATTTTGCCCTGATTTTGTTCCTTGATCAAACATATCTTCATCCTGCACCTATGCTTGTTGCAATCAGCGGATGTAAACGTCAGATATCACGCAGTGAACTCATTGCATTGGCGGTTGGAAGATAGGACTGGTGTAACGTTTTATTTCCAATGTTTACAAAATGGACAGGTTACATCAAATGCCCAAACGATCTATCAGCTGAAACTATCAAGAACTATCTCGTCGTCCACAACTATGATAACACAAGTGCTCAGAAAATGGGTTACTGATTTCGATAAATGGATTGAGAATAACACAACGTTATGAGCAAATTGTAATACTCTCTGTTTCGACCACCTCGGGTGGCCTTCCTCAGGAGTGTTGATTTTGTTGCAGTTCGTTGTGACTGTTTATTGGCACGATGTTGATTTGTCAAATTTCGTTATGTCCGTCTGATAGCAAGTTGATGGTCTTCCAAACACAGTTTTCTTTATATTGTAGAGTTTATCTTGGTCTCAACTTCTTCCTTTCTTTATTCCGGTCTATTCCGTTGAAGTGCAACATTCATCCAATCGGGGCGGTAGTTCCTTTTTGAAAAACAGTTTTTTTGATAATGCGCTAACGGCGTCACACCATCTGCAGACTACTTATACCGAACGCCAATACCGGTTTTCTCATGCTGTGCAACTTTATAACCATTACTGTTCTGCCTCATGAATACCGCTTGTCTCAATTTCACCACTTTTGGTAGATAGTGACCGTTTTGTCTGTTCAATTATCGCATTATTTTGGACTGCGTTGGTTTCATTCTTTACTGTTCATTTGACTTCGGGCATTATTTTGTACATTAGGTGTATAAGGTTAAGCCTGTTGCGAGGACTTTCAATTGAGTTATACAACACTTTTTACTTGTTGCCCTTCTGCTTAGTATCGTAAAAACCATTATCTTCCTTGCTCTGTCCAACCATTAATACCGGGATGAGTTGAACTACTGGCGTCTATCAAACTGTTTGTCGTTAACCATTTGTTCCATCGACATCAATCCGTCACACGCATCTGACATTAACACGTTCTCTGTGGATTTTACGTTACTACGCAAAAACGAGGTCGTACCTACTTAACACTAAAATTAATTTCATTTTTGATTGATTCTGAAAGAACTTTCTTATGTTTTAAATTAGTTTTGTAAAGTTGTACATACCAGACACAAACAAAGCTTGCATACAGTCATTTATATGTCAGTTTAAGTTGTAAGCGGATAAAAAAAGTTTGGTAGTATCGTATCACATTACAGTTAAAGCAGCCACCATTTCGCCCGCTCTCCGAAAGGTTCACGTAGTTCACTTGAATCATCTTGCATCAGCATGCTTCATAACTGTTCTTCTTGTCCTCAAATTAGACAAGAAACAATAGTTCGGCCATCCCATTTATAGTACACATTTCGTCTTGAAACTATATGGGAACTTGCCGCTCAAGCAGCCTATATGCTGCATGTGATACAATAATCTAAACAGATTTTTCACGTGGCTGTTCACCGTAGAATACTGAGGGACGAGATGTAACCCAATATTTTTGTCCCACTGCCTAAGAAGCGTTCTACTTACTCTGGCAAATACCGGCCAGGTCAGGTATCACTTATATATCGAACAGTTAGTAAGACAACTATAAGTTGTGATCATTAATTCTTTTTGTAAAACTTGGATCTGTCTGCCTAAACACGTCGTAAGTGCTGCTGCAACAGTTATCCTTAAGATTCGCTTGGAGCTCCACTTCAATAGGACTCCAATCGAATTATCATTTTCTATTAGTTTGTTGTTAGTACCAGTTAAATAGTGTACACGTAGGTTATCACCCAAATTCATCCGTGTAAGTGTATCGTAGAGATAATTATATAATTAGTTTCCCTTAGTTGGACCTTCATTCATCGAACAATGCTGTGACGAATAAGTTATCTTCTAAAGCCCATAATTTCACATCTAAGGAAAAGACTACTCAAAATCTTTTCCCTTATACGTTTGTTTATTATCCACTGAACAGCGGAACGCAATGTGAAAACAAGTCCTGGTAGAAAAATAAGGGTACTGTCATCTGAGATGCTCTACTGGTTATAAAACTGGGCTTTCTGATAGCTCTGTAGTATGCACACTCAAACGCCGTAGTTACAGTGCACTCAAACGGAAGCTAATTTAGCATAATGAAATAGTTTCCTGTCTACCGATTAGAACTATCCAAAGAGTAGTCCTGGACAAAGTTGATTTCAACAATTTCTACGGGCAAAGTGATGGAAGTTTATAGTTAAACAAAACAAAAACGCTGCCATGATCGAGTTGGTCGATTACACTGTGGTTTTGTCGATCATCCTGGGAATTACGGACCATCTAAAGAATACGCATTTTCTGTTTTTCGGCGGCGATGTGTACACTGCCTAACCGTTTGCATTGAAAATAACTTGCAAGAACGAAACGGAAACAGTGGATTGCATGTCTGGCCTAATTTGATGAATCTAAAATTAACTGTCTCGTTTCAGTTTGCGAAATGACTAGCTGGTTGTTTTCGTTCAATATATTGCTCACAATGAACAAAACAAAACAATCAGATACATTATTTTATACTGCCGACCACATGCACCGAATTTACTGTTAAGCACTTTCTATATGAGCTATTACTCCTGGCTCTCCTAACTTGCAAACTATATCGATCAGGATGATGGTTAGTATTCTGAGATGATTTGGGAATACATGTGTTATGGGTAGTAAAATCAACGTGAGTATTTTGACATAACTGATATTATGATGCAGTCTAGAAAGTAGCAGTCAGCATGTTAATATTACAAGGATGTTACACATGCAACTTTACATAAAGTCACCTGCGAGCATGCTCTGAATACTGTGCGTAAACCTCCAACATTTGCAGCTGATTATCTTATGTCATGCGACACTGCGGGGTTAGTGTTTTTGTAAACAAGAAAGTGTTGTATTTTCCGACGTGCGCTCCCCTTTATCGCTTAGTTGAATAATTTTAGGTAGTCGTTGACCTCATGTCCATTAGTTTTTCTCAGTTATATGGAGTTGTTATGACACCCTATTCCATGGAGTTTTTTCTGTCTCCATATGGTAGATTTTAAAGCCAATGAATTTAATACAAAACTAAGCAGGTTTTCAACCCTTAACATTTATTCCTCGTCTATAAGTTGCAAGTGACAAAATTGCCACAAAAGGGGTCTATTTCTCAAAAGAAACTGTGAGCAGCGGCCATCCCAATTTCTGCGTTACGATGCCAGAGATCTTTGCAAGTATTTTCAACAATGTGATGGATAACTATCAGCTTGTTGATTTAATGGATAATGTTGGGTCTGCGAATAAGTACTCATCTTCTGGAGAACCCACCTCACCGAGCAAAGTTTGCTCATTCGTGTCCATTTCGCAGTTCCAAACCGTCAATTCCAGATCGTGTTGGACTATTTCTTGTTCGGTATAATCCACGAACTTGAACACTTGGTTCCAGTCCGGGTTATTGTTGTCGGATATCATTTTGGAGTACTTCATTTCGCTGTGATTTTGGTAAGTGAGAGAGGAAATATATAGTTGAAGTGATGAAACCACAAATTTAGGAACAGTATGTTTTAGCCTGCATAGATAAACAAAATAAACCTAACATTTCATTACATTCACTATTAATAATGAGATCCAGTTTAGTTGTCCTGGTACGAGTGATCTGTATGCTGTATATAAATAGATTATCTAGTTCATAGATAATTCACTAAGTTGCAGGCATGCACACCCATGTTATATTCAAAGGTTTAAAGATGAAATCTGTTTGTTGCTTATTCCCGACCTATACTGCTACCTTGGCGAGGTGGTCGGGCTTGTGTACTGTTTTGATCCGGCGGGCTATGCTGACTAGGACTCCGGTCCTTCCAGGTGCAACCTTGTCAGACAGGCCAAAGGGGAGCAGTCAGACGAAAAGCAGTTACACTCATAGGGTTGTATATCGCACTACTGACCGCATAAGAGTGCCTAAGTAGTAAGGCACGATCCTATGGGCATACAGCGGAACTATTTTCATAGTTGCGGACAGCTGTTCGGATGCCACCAAGGATGCGTTCTATGACGCCCTCGTTGACCTTCTGAGGCAAACTAAACACTCAGACATCATCATACTAGCGGGCGATTTTAATGCTCAGCTTGGTCGTCTTTCTTCGGATGAGAAGCGGCTAGGAGGTATGTTTGGTGTCCGGGCGCAACGCACTGATAATGGCGAAAGACTGCTGCAGCTGTGCGCATCCCACGGTCTGTATATTTCGAGCACGGCCCTCCAACAGAAAAAAAGCACTGTGTCACTTGGAGACCTCCGTGTGCTTCTCAGCCGTGGGCACAGTTGGATCATATAGCAGTTAGTTACAGATGGCGCCACTCTGTTAAGGACTGTCGTGCCTTTTGGAGCAACCATCTGGACTCGGACCATGCTGTTGTGCGCGCCCGTTTCGTTTTATCATTTTCCCAGAGGACCTACGCCTGTAAATGTAAAGTGCTTAACTGACATTCGAACGATGAGGATGTAAAGAACGCTTACCATAAGGCGTTGACGAAGAAGTTGCCCAGTTCGAGTCAGACGAAATATTCCTAACGAACACTGGGAACAAATCGCCGAAGCTATGAAGGCATGCGGTGTACAGGCATGTTCCGATGGGGTTGTTCAGTTTCGATAGAACTGAATTTCCGTTACGTCGACAAACCTCATGAATGAGCGTCGCTCGATCCCATCTGGTTCTGAATATAATGACGACCGTCGAGAACTTAAACGCAAGCTGACTAAAAGCTTGCGCAAAGACCGTGAGCAATACTTGGTTGAACAATCAAAAGAGATGGAAAGAGCCTTTTTATTTGGGAATAGCAGGAGGCTTTTTACCCTGATCCGTGGTTGTGCTGGTCGTCGAGTCGGTGTAAGTGAGACCATATGTGAAAAAGATGGTCCATTTATCACCAGTCAGTCGCGCCGACTTGACAGATTAGCTGAACATTTTGAGGAACAGTTCAGTTGGCCTCAACCAGACTATGTGGACAACGGGACCCGATTGGTCGGCTATTACGTTCCAAACAGCCCTCCGTCGGAAGCTCAAGTTATTAAAGCGTAATAAGGCTCCTGGTCCAGACCTCCTCCCTCCTTCTCTTTTCAAGGATGGTGGGGAGAGGTTGATATCAGAACTGACGTGACTCCTCCAGACGATCTGGGAGACTGCGGAGGCGCCTCGTGATTCCGCTGGATACAAACCGGCGACAGAAACAGCAAGAAAGCGCTCTACCAACTGAGCTAAAAGTTCACATTAAGAGCTGAGAAATTTCAAACGTAGACCTTGTTATGCACCAACCCCATTGCCTCATATGGAATCCAACAAATGATGTAAGGGATTGACGGCCCCGGCAGGACTTCTCAAACAGTTCACTTGGGAATCCATCAACACCGCTATTGAGCAGTGAAGTTGTATTATGTATAATTAGTTCTGCGGATTTGTTTTCACTTACGTTGATGACTGTTTGAGTATCATAGAATGAATAAATTTGTGAATGTGCTGTGGAGTCAAGTACCAACGTATTTTGCGTCTTCATTAAATCAAAACTGCTTCAGGTCATCTGCGAAACCTGTTCTTAGGAATATTGTAGCGAAAAGACGTCCAGTAAAGCACAATCTTCATTGCCCAACTCGCTAGTTACCATGCCACACGCGCTCGCGGTTTTCAATCACAATTCCAGTCCACAACACGTGTGCACTTCTACCCAGTTTATGTGTGTGATTGGCGTCTTCTATCCGGAGTTTTCCGCCTGCTATTCTTTGTCCGTTGATCCGACTTCGTTGAGCGATGACTCATCCGGTCACCCACCCGTTCTCCATCCGCTCGTTGTGGGTTTTTGAACGCACCTTCCCCTTGTACTGAGGTATTCCGCCGAGAGTTGGAATGCTCGCACTTCCTGCATGACAGTCCACCACAATATAACAAAGACACCACTTTTGGATCCGCGGTGTAATCCTCCAACAGGTTTTCCTGAAATATATTTCTAGTTATCCCTCCTTACGAAACCTACACCGTGAAGAAGACCGGTTTCTTCCGGGTCCGTAGAGTCTTCACACAACGTAAGGCGTTTGAAAACCCTCCCAGACTAAACCAGTGTTTGGCAATTCGTAGGGCGACCATATCATTTATCATCGAAATTCTACCTCTTTAACCATACCCGAAAAGCTGATTTATTTATTCCGCAAACAATTCAGCTTGTTCTATTCTGTTTGTGCTACTTCTACGTTAGTTTCCAGCAGGCAAATATCGCTGCTTTCACTTCGTTTTACTTCACAGTACAGGTCACTGGTGTAAAGTGGACACCAACTTATCTCCTACCATTTAAGTATACGTAGGCTAGCAGAAGGTGGTACCATGACCTCAGTTGTTTTGACACACTTGGTCGGCGATTTCTGTTTAGAAAATAACTCGCAGTCGTTATATATGGAAAACATGACAGTTGGAGGTTCTCCCTTTACATAATCTGTTATCTTGAAGTAATGTAGTATACGGGGTACCTATTTTTATTTGTTATCACCGAGTGCATGAGTCTTTTAGAACAGAGAGGTTTTTAGTAAATAAGGATCTTTAGTGAATCGATAAAATATACTGCCTATCCATTACTTATGTGCTATTGCTCCCTGAATCTGAATAAGGACTATCACAAAGAAGTCAACACCATGTTCAGCTGAGAGAATGGTATATTGAGAGGGGTAACTTCTGTTTGCGACCTCCTGATAAAGACGTTTTGAATGCAGTAAATACCTACCAGTAGTCATCCTATAGGAACCAATCTCCGAAACCACCACCAACTCACATCGATCAGCAAATTAAGTACAAGTTAGCAATTTAACGATAGGCAACACCTCCATCTGCTTTGTAAATGAAAACGCAAGTCGGTTGTCGGCTACTCTCGTAACTCCATAATTGATCGATGAGAATAAATAACCGTAAAAACGGGGAACTATAGGATATGCTTCGTAAGTAGAGACTGTTATCTCAAATCGGTTTACTCGCCCGTATGTGAGATACTTAAGTGAATTCAACAAGGATAACTTCCTCAAGTTGCTTCATCATGTTGCACTTGGTGGTTGGGTTGTCGCCTAAAATAATCTCAATTGTCCACACTGTCAAATACCATCGATTTCAACAAATGTATGTCGTGATATAAGAACTGCAGGACACCTAGTGTTATTTGAAAACGTATGCGCTCAGCTACAGTGAGCGAGATTCGGAGTTAATCAACTTCCATTTGTAATACGAGTGAACCAATGTCGAGTACTAGTTTCATGTAAACATGTAAATAACAAGCAATGCATGTATTGGATAAGTCACGATTGCAAACGAATTCTGCTGATGGATAGCATTCATCCCCACGTGGACATTTGGAGTACTGTTCCATATCATCCTATCATCTCACTCTTCAGTAGACAAACAGTGCGGAATGTTTTGAAAATCAAAATTGGTCTGTAAGAATTGAGTTTCATAATAAATCACCGGTGAAAACTGAATTGAAGTAACACACGGAGACACTTCTACAGAGGCGAAACATAGTTCATCACACCCATTAAAATGATCTATTTCGGCAGAAAACAATATGAGTCTTTTGGGAAGAAACCTGGCCATTTTCCGAATTGACATCGAGGTGGACCACTAAAACTTATAGCACTGTTCATGGACTATCTTCACACCTTACCATACTAAGCTCACATGGTATTTATACCTGATTATAGAGCAACATATAAATAACGTTCATCCGAAATAGTCAAGAGTTCTTAAGTTTGGATAATCTATAATCCTTTAACTGTTAGGGACTGGCCTGTAAACGGCCCAGCCATTTTATCTTGTGGCAGAAGAGAGATCGAAAGCTCGGGAAAATTATTAACATGTCTACTTGCAACCTCATTAATCACGAAATCGCATTCTAGTCATTAATGGTTTGTGATACCATTCCAAGCAATCTTTCTATTATTCTTGACTAATGTGTTCCAGTCCTCAGTTTGTGCAATTTTGCAGCGAACCATCAAGGTGGAAACAACTGTTTAGTTCTTCGTCTAGGGGTAGTGAGACTAACTGTTGCAGAAACTATTCTCGGCACAGTGTCAGTTTGAGTACCGCTGATGTACATCAGTGTTACACCTTCGCTTTAGTTCATTCATTTATTGATCATTGATGACATGATTTCCCTTATGTCAGACTATATCAAAATTTCACATAATGCACTCCTTCAAAATGTCACCTTGGAGCCGTTTTACTTGCACTTACCATCTATCATAGGTGTTTTAGTAACCGAATCAAAGTTTGGTTGTATGGACTAAGCTGATAGTGACAAAACAGTGAACGATCAAACGACGGGTGAATATACATCAGGGCATGTTTACATGCTTGAGTGTCGTAGTAACCGGATCAAATACGTCGGCAATTTGTCACAACGTAGGACCAAGTAAAATTGCTTCGGTTTGCACTAACATAACTTTTCCCCCACTACTGTACGTAAGGAGCAACTGCCGTTGAGTATGGATACCAATATCGGATTGACCAACTCTGACATCGATACAGTAAACGAAATTATCGAGACAAAAGATTGCTGTTAAGCTTGTGTTAAGGCCCCAACCCCGTTACCGTCCCAAGGCGCCTCCGTCATGAGAAAGAAAAAAACGATTGACTTTGTCCTAGTTTGCGGACCTGCTCAGAGCGGCCGAGAGGGTGGTCTTGGCTAGTTTTTACCCGTCAGACTTTTTACTCCGTTGTGCCCATTAGTAACCCTAATTATTTTTTTTCGGTGATTGTCCTTCTCTTTTTATGATTCGGGAATGTCATCATGACCACTGCGCACCCTATAAGAACTTTGCCTTTGTCGCCTTTGTCGCTCACGTTTTGGGGTGGAACAAGCTCTTTTTTGTACGCGTCTTTTGGCTTATCTTGGGAGCGAATACGGGGACAGTCGCGGTACTTTTGGGAACCGAGAATTCCATGCGAATTATTAACGGGAGGAGAATCCGAATTCTGCCAAGCCCATTACGATAGCAACGACGAACAAGCGTATGGTTTAGGAGGGTTTACAACAGCGTAATGGTAGTTTTCGGTTTAAAAGTTGAGGTTTGTCTGGAATGCAATTCATACAGCTCTGTCTAAAACACTTCAGAATCTTCAGTGTTCATTGACGAGGTAAACTAAAAATACAACACTTCCACAGTGATACCGTGAATCACACTCACTACTTATCTATCAAGCATTTCATTCACGTACATCTACATCCAACTTTACTGGAATTAATGCAAAATTATGCTGAGGAACGGGCGTGACTTCACCGCTCAAGTTTAGCAGGATATCTTGTTTGTCA
This sequence comes from Paragonimus skrjabini miyazakii, assembly GCA_014338405.1. Lineage (NCBI taxonomy): Eukaryota > Metazoa > Platyhelminthes > Trematoda > Plagiorchiida > Troglotrematidae > Paragonimus > Paragonimus skrjabini miyazakii. The sequence goes on from JTDE01020909.1 coordinate 62,758, forward strand.
CCATATGAGGATATGTTCCACTTGATTGAAAGTTGTCCGTTAGTTTTGTGTCGAAATGTTGGCTATTTCTTGTCTGATTCTACAGTTAATGGTTCACCAATACTGTTTGCTGTCGAAACGTTTTGAGATCATCACGCAGTTGAGGCAAATGCTAGACTTTACTTTTATCGAAGTAGACTAACGTTTTGTTGTCATACCCTTGAGTAAAGATGACTACGCGGTTAAAGTAGCAACCCTACTGTTAGAAGAGCAAAAATAACCGATTTAGCTATAAGCGGGACCGCATACTAGCAAGTAAACGAATATCAAGAATGCTACAGATATTTTAAAATCACAAGCCTAAATAAACACAAGAGGAGTGCAGACCACTGAAGCTGATTAAAAACACACGAAGTATGAGATTATTCAAACTGCACAAAAACCATGTTCTTTTGCGACTGTTCGACATCATAGCGGATTCAAAATGCCATATATCCACTTGGTAGCTGGTTTAACTGACTGATTTCATCCAAGATAGCCCCAGCCCTCGTCCTGTGGAAATGTCTTGGAAGTACTGGTGTTCTAGAGATCATGATCTTAAGTCCCTCTGGGAAATGCTTTCTGCTGGCATTAGCTGATCATTAGTAAATGTTCTCTCTGCGCAAGACGTTTGATTTCTCTCTAAGTTGACTCTTTTCTATGATATTTTCCCAAATATAATTAATCGATCAGTATGAAAACCAACATCCCCTACTACTTACCAATAATTAGCCAATTAATTGCGGTGCAAGTAGTTGGTTCAAATTTAAAGCAGGTTGACAGTCCAGTAGTGAACAGTTCGCAAAGTCTCACACTAAAAGATATGTTTGGTGAATTCAACAGAACGTTATTACTTCGTTGATCTTGCCTTGCTCTGTATATATCGAGGTCATGACATTTACACACTTGGTCGTTTTGGCCATTGTATCGACCCCCTAATTCTTTCTAGTTCTGGTGAAAAAACTGACGAAGGATCAGATTTTTCATCACCTTTTTCAGATATTCTGATTTAGAAACTCTGTGATGATACTGTCAACAGGTCCGTCCAGCGCAAAAGCGTTTAAATTTTACAGTTCTATCCATCCGCGCCCACCATCTTCAACCGCGATCTGATGGTAACGCTTCTTCGTACAACGAAAAAATAGTGAATCTCTGAAGATTGCATGTAGACCGAAAAGAAGCTACTGAATTGTGTTTTACTGACGAGTGGGTATCCGGTCTAGTTTGTTGAAATTCACTGCAACCAGTGATCAGCTAAATGGTAACCCAAAGCAACAGGGAAGTTGCAAGTTTTATCCAGTTTTCTTACGTGAGTGACCACAAATCAAAGATGTAAACCGAAAGTTGTGATCTGCCACTACTCTTGTTCATTCCTTTCCCCAACTTCGTCTGATACTTTACACACGGGTTATTCCTCGATACATACCATTCACGTTGTCTACCAGATGACTCGCAACTGGGGTGACATTTGTCAACAATACGGACCAAAATATTTGACCATAAAAGGCAGTGTACAATCCATAGTAGTTGGTGTAGATGATGAGGACACACAAATCGACACCTCAATGTCCTAACAGAAATCTGGCATCTTCGACCTCGAACCACTTACCCGCTGCAGAGTAACCAAACTCTCTAGTTTTCCAATAGTAACGTCGTTACCCTCACGTTTCACTGAACATCAACTACATAACTTGTAAAAATGAATTCACTTGATAATATTCAACAACATTTCACATCCTAAATGACCACAAGCATATTGAACGAAACCAGGCACATGTGCTTAGTAAATACTGATTTTTGTTAGGTGACAATAACTCACTCTCGTCCGGGTAGCAGTCGAATACGGCAATACGAACTGCAAGCGTTGTATTGTGTGGTTTTGTGTACACAGTTTGAGGAGAGCTCGGAGGCCGAAAACACATGCACGATCAATTGATGTCTAACGGGGTCGAAGGATAACTTCAGCTGTAAAGGATAGAATAGAAACGAACTCCACATAATGGTGAGTATCTTGTTCCTGTTTTTTCCCCAGATGGTTTGCTCGCTTGAAGCAAGACGCATCTAGAGGAAATAAACAAGTCTTATCCGAATAACTTGTAAGGTCAAGTGATTGCTTTTTTCACCCGATGGTTGCAAAGTAAACCTTATCGTGATTTAAGCGTGTGAGATAAAAGTTTGTCTTTCAATTACATTTTGTCAACGCCGTACTAAGGAAACATACACGGAAAGTTTTGGCAGACAGTTTCTCCTTTTCATCTATAAACATCAATGACGTAGGGGAAAATTGAGGTCATGCATCTCGGCTTATGATAGTGAACAGGAATAAATAAGCATGCAACACACTAATTTAGTAAAACAACTGTGGATAAATCTAGATGAATGAAAGAGGATGGAAGGTTGCAATGTCTTGAAGAGTCACGTGTTGGATGAAACGTGTTCACATTAAAGTGAATGCTACTTATTGCTAACTTTAGATACAACACATATAAGTCTCGTTAGAGCCTTTTACTTCAATGCGAGATGCAAATAGATAAAATGAATAAACAGAACACAGTGCAGAAGAACGTAAGTGTACACAAACTTTGTATAAAAAACATTTGCAGATTTGATAGAGAGTTCCGTAGTGTTTAATGTTTATATTTTGGCCGTAGTGGGACAAGCATAAGTCAAATATCTAAATACTTCATCACAAGGGGATAGGCGATACGCATTTGCATGAAAACCGAGGGAACTGCAAATGAATGTATTTGTGACTGATCCTCAAGTACTGACATACACCAAAGTTGAGAAGTAAGCAATGTGATACAGACTCATCCAAAATAATAAGTAATGGGGTTGCACGCTTCAATATGAATGTTATTGATTTGAAATGATTAGTACTGTTTAATTTTGACTAAATTTCTAGCTGTGCAATGCATGGCAGATGTATGGAATGACGGAAGGACTGAAAAAATCGTAACATCTCTTAAGAAACCAATGCTATTTGTCATTAGAGAAGCCGTTTTCTAGTGATTACAGATAAATTTAACATGGAGGCATGAAGTAATCGTACAGTTATGTAAATTACGTCATCTTGTTACTAGTAAGCTACTTCAAATATGTAGTCTTGTGAACTTAGTTGTTTTATGGTTACGGAAACGGGTAAGTGTCTATAAGTACTGGAAGGCTTTCAACTGCTTTATGAAGGTGAGAACTAGGTTATAAGTGTAGATAAGACAGGGTCTATTTTGTCTGATCCACTGTGGCAGCAGTAGAGTATGTTTGTGAACGTTAAAGATCTCATTCCGTCTTAGGGATCCGATTGTTTAATGTACAGAAACTGTTCAGCCTGAATTGAGAAACGCTACTTTTACATAAGTTACCAAATCCGTCTTGTTTATACATTTTCTGACACTTTGGTCAGAATGATCTAATGGCTGATTTATGACCAGTTTGTATGACCGCATTTTTTACACACAGTTTTTATTACATGTTAAGTTTTGCTGAAGAATACCATCCTTCTCCATTTTCTTGCTTCGTGGGTTGTTTGTATGCCTAATTAAAAGTCATCTTTGAGACAACATGTTAGCTCCTCTAGATATATTATCGAGACTTCTTGGTGGTGCACTGAGCAGCCGGTCTAATTTAAAGACACCAAGAGTGGTCCAAAACTCCAGTTTTCTAGCTTTGTACCTACTAATTTTGAATGTAAATTCCATAAGAAAGCTAGGAAGATGTGCAGGAATAAATCTTTTGCAAAAACAAAAGAACTATTAGCTAAAGTATTACTGCAGAAAAGATGATTCAATAATACTTACAGACATTCAGCGCAAACAGAAGCCAGAGAATTTTATGAAGTGTATAATATCTGAGGATAACTTGATTAATGTTGAGAAAAATATGGTCTGATGCACCTTCAGTCAATCTTCCTTGACTGCTAAGTTGCTTCTGCCGGTTTTATTCAAAGGGGTTAGTCTAACAATAGAAAGAAAAAACTTAGCTAGACATGCATACTTTATTCACTGAAATCCATATTTTCATGACGGATCATCGTTCGAATTGGCTAGTAGTTGAACACATTCCACAGATATCTGGTTTAGTCAATAAGGAACGTTTCAGTTCAAGCGGGAGGTTGCAAGAGAACTGGAGGGTCGCCGATTGCGAAGCGCATCTTCACAACGAGTAATAACATTTGCTGGATTAACTCCATTGGCAAGCGGAATCAATCCACGAATTCTAGCACTAGGTGAAGCTAGCTGATTAAGCAGCAATCGGCATGGTGTGCGGAAAAGACATTTATTCACTTTCCCAATTTCCCCTAGTCTTGACATTTCAGACTGCCACCCTTCTCTTTGATCATTCGCTTTTACCACATACACATATTTACATGCATTTTTAAATCTGTTTAGCGAAAAGCAACATGTATTTTGTCACATAATGATCTACAAGTTGGATTTTCAAAAACACATGAATGAAATAAACCTACTATTCTAAATGTTTCATGAGTCACTCAGCTGAAAAAATTTGTTCAGGAGTCTTTTGTTGAACTCGACTGTTGTTTGCGGTAGTAGAGAAACAGTGAAGTTACCTTTTAGATAGATGTGTGCATATGATATATCAAGTGTCTGAATGCAAAACTTTCTGTTGTTCTTTACTCTTCTGTCTCGACAAAATTGTGTAGTAAGCAACCAGACTAGGTGTTTGAAAAGTTCTCTGTCATCCCGGCACAATGGTCAAATTACACTGATAATCAAGCAATAGTTCTTTCAAAATTATCAATACATGTCATATTCCAACTGAGGAAGACAAACATGGTTGACTGTGGGATAGTAAATTGTACTGACAACATTGAAAATAACTTTAAATTGACACAAAATAGCATTCTGTTAACGGTTATGTTCAGTTTCCTATTTGTGTAATTGAGATGTAAATTATTTTTTGAAAATATTACTACCTGTTACAGTGATTCAACTAGTGTTTGATGCAGTTGCTTCGTCGAATGTACACGGAACAAATAAATGATACTACTTAACACGCTTTCTGTAAGAATACGTCAGCCGCATAAATATGTTGAGTCAGAAGGAGTACTTTGAGTGTCCCTGCTGGCCTACAGCTTTTAGATTCAAACCTACTCACTACATTCCGTGTACAGCTACTAATGAGAAATGTCACACTGCTTCCAGACTCTCAGATTTATAAGAATGGCATATACCTGCATTTTTGCAATCTTTATAGTAAACCCAATTTAAACATCAGATATCGCGTACACATTTATTGTCCACAACCACCGCCTACATTTACTTGCATTTGGTCATAACGAGTGACATACTATAAAAAAATGTTCGTTTGTTAGTTTTTGCTGAAATGTAACGCTCATTTTCTATAAGTCTATCATAGTTTCATATGTCTCCAGCAAACGATATTAGTGAACAAGTTATCAAGTGATATCTGAAGCATTTCATTAATGTTCACTCATATGAAGTTCACAAAATTATTACGTAGTTGTTATTTTACAACTTCCAGAATGTAGTTTTCAAAATATTAATGGAAAAAGACGTATTTCGCGAGTAGAGTTCAAATATTTATAAAATAAAGTAAGAGCACGTTAATTTTTAGGGCAAGGCCTTCTAAACCTTTTCTGGGAATTATTTTTCAAAGATTCCAAAAATACATCCGCCAATATGTTACCTAATGGGCTACCCGTCGCTACACCGTCAATCTGTCTATAATTAACACCTCCGAATTCCAGCGGAGTGTTACAAGTACAGACAGAAATACGATCCTTAAAACGATTGAATGGAATACTTCAATTTACATTTTGACTGAAAATAACATCACATAAATGTTCAAGTCTGATGCAGCAATACATTGATAAATAGTCTACGTCGACCGATTACATCATATATGGACTTGTCGAATTGTTATCGAAAAGTTTTGCTAGCTCCCAAGATTTACAATCACAGTTTGAGAATAACAGTTAACAAATTGATTTAACCATGTCTACTATCCATTGCGCAAGCTTGTGGTTTGCCGAGTTTTCCAGGGATATTAGCGCACGAAAGAGCAAAATTAAGTTTTTCGTCCAATCGCTGCTGATATATGTTAAAAATTTGCTGGTTCTTCGTCTGCTAGTGATGAGAGTATATCGAAGTGTTAACATCTCATGTCATAGATCTTCTCTTTTTCTTGACAACATGGATAGATAAAACTCAATGTTTTCAACTTTTATTAGTTCGAATACGGAAAAGCCACGGTTTCAGATTATCAAGCATCCCCAAGCATTTTATGGGGAGTCGTTTTACACTACTGAACGTTTGCGCATTAGATATGTCAACCAGATTTTGTGATTCACTCAGGCATTGATGAAAGTTTTCAATTCGTCGTTAATTTACCATACATTCGTGGATGTGATTTATTAAATTTTCGTGAAAAACCTATACTAGAATGTAAGTAAAGCGAAGGTTGGTTTGGACACATTCTAACCGGTGATTTTAGCAAATGCTTAATAATAGTCAAACAAAACTTTCACTTACAGACTATCAAAAATTACTAATTTGATGTTTATGTTTAATGAAGTCAGGAGAGCATTGGTTGTGGTCAGATGGAATTATTCATGCTCTGACAACTAAGCTGCAGTGAGTAATGCAATTGTCCGTCGTAGATTAGTCACTTGCTTAAGGCGCAAGTTAGGTTTCGTATACAGTTTTTTCTTAACTCAGCTTTTGTTTGTCTATTATTGAAAACTCACGATCAAAAGAGAATCCCGCGCTTATTTCAGACAGTGTGTGTGTACGCAAACAGATATTCAGGTGAAAGCAGAAGTAACAGCTGGTGTACCCATCGATCACCGCGGCCAAGTAGTCAAGGGATTGATTATGTAACTCGTTGGAGAGGGCACGTGCATAAAAATTGTAACCATGATGGTAAGTCAACGAAAGCTTAATGGCATGCCAGTGAACGGAAAAATCTGTTAATCTGTGCTGGCTACACATATTAACAATATAACAATGTTGAGTATTGTCTAAGTCAAGCGACGTTATTCCCAGTCTCACGAATTACTTCGTTAGGATGAAGCTTAGTATTAATGAACATTAATATTTCATTGATTTTTTATCTTCCATTTTTCTTTCCAGCATAGTAACTTTTAGCCAATCCATTGTAACTCTTAGAGTAGAATTTCAAAAGTCATTTTATAAGAATCGAGCATATTTAACCCTAATGAAATACAATGCAAACTACCAACAACAAAAAAAGCTAAATTAAACAGCACGAATGATGTCCGGACAACTGGACACCCTGACTACTGTATACAGACGAAGTGGTGTTTGAAATCTCATATGTACAAGTAAGAGTAAGGTAAGTGCTAAGTTCTTTCCAGAAAACCGTATGTAATTTAACGTCTATCCACTGGACAATCTAGTGCTATTATTGGTCATGGGTTTGATCTCATATACTGACCTGTACACTGGGACTGCCGAATGCTGATGGTGGATTGCATACACTGTCTGGCAAACGTTTGGGCAATGTGGGAACCGGGAATTGCAAGTCTTGTGTTGACACTGTACGAATTTGATGCATAAATGAATGGAAAAGCTTAAACAGGATCATACAGCTCACATTTATGTAACACTGAATAAAAAGCGCTCGATCTAAAACGGATCCAAGTTTACAACGTAAATGACAATCGTAAAGAATTACTCTGCACCAATTCGACGGCCACAGTGAGTCTGAAAATCACGATTAACATGAGTTGAAATCAGATGCCATGTTCAAACGCCTACAGTCGATTCGCATACGTTTCGACTTGTAGTCAAAGTACACTAGATATGTATACCTGATTGGTGGCAACGAAGGCGTGCATGTGTAGTATCAACATATTTTAACAGTTAAGTACATGCTACTTAAATAACCAAAAGTAACCAGTCTCGCGAAAGCTTCACGGTCACCAGTTCTCTCTTGTGCTTACGATCAAGAGGAAGTGCAACTTTGGTGGAAATTAGACGCAAAAGTTAACATTTTTATATTTAGGATAACACAGATTTCAAGCAACACTTTTATGACAACTGAAACGTACATATTGAAGATCGACCTCCTTCGTCCAGTAAACTTGTCGGTACACTGAAAACCAGTGAATAGAACGATTGAAAATGGAAGTTACCTTATTTCAACAATAAAGCATGGTTAATGGGCACGTCAGAACAACATTTGTGTTTGCGGAAGCGACGGTCCGGCAATTTTTGATTCTTGACTTAATTTGCAATCAAGCGGATTAGATAATACTTTTAGTTTACTTACGTTTTTATTGAAAAACAGTAAAAACTGCAGTTCATTTACTTGAGATATCGTATCTCCCATTGAGTTTTAAAACACACACAAGTGTGGTTCGTGAAGAGGCAGGTTGGTAAGTTAATGTGAACACGTGTATGGCCAATAGTGTAATGCGCTGGTTAATTATGTATGATCTCATAAAGCGGTCTTGAAAAACTAGTCGAAACGGATGCATTCATGGTTATTAAGTGAGGTTGTAGGCCTTAAGTTAACAAATGTCATTGCAATGGGACTGTTGGCATTAGTTTTCAAGTTCTGTTTATCGTAACCGGTGAGAGTGCGTGGTGCAGCTAATATTGATCAACAGTTGTAGCTTTGTAGTGTCATATCTAAAATTGCCAGCGTGTGTGCAAATTATACGTGAAATAAATAAATAAATAAATATCTTCCCCAAACGCATGACAAGACAGATAACTTCAAATTTCAGGTCCAAACGGTACGATGAGCGACTGTCGGACAGTGTCCTGGTTCGGTCAGTATAACATTGTCGGTAGATTCGTACCCATTCGAACAGGGATGCAGACTTGGTCGCTGTTTTACAGTGGGAAATTTTTGTTTCGCTGAGAGCTCAGAAGGCAAAATCTATTCACTTCTGAATACGCTGTTAAACGTCAAATATCTGGACTGGTTTCCAGCGAACTAAGTGCAAACCACTTAGGTAAGTCACCTGCGCGACAAATGGTCGAGAAGAGGTTAATGTTCATATTGATTCAAGTCAGAGGTAACAACGGCTAAAACATTTACTCTGCAATAAAGCACTTCAATTTGAGAAATGATTTTAGTTACTGCATTATTGAACCGATTCACTGTAAAGAAAGTGGTAAACCCAAACCTGAAAAGAAAAACCTTAAGTAGTACCAGCCAGCACTTGTGTGCTTGTTCTCCTGTTGCTAGCTGATGTCTTGACCCTTAAAGATTTTGAAAAGCAAGGTACTATCTTTTATCAATTGTCAATAAAACTGTCATGTAATTTGGCAGATTAATTAATTTAGAAGAGATTCAGTAGTGAAAAATTCGGAATTCGACTGAATTCGGATCAATGAAAGAAACGGCGTGATTAAATGCGGCAAGTGCCTTACTAGATGACCTACGAATCCAAACCAGTACTTGGAAATTTCACATTTATACTCTGTTACCCAACAGTACCATTTTCTCACATGCAATTCATCATATGATTCAGGGTATTGATTGCCCGGCAGGATTTCCTAAAGCCACTGTTGAGCTGAAAATTTATATTACTAACAAGTATTTCGGCAGATTAATTAAGTTTTTGCAATTGGTTCCCCCTAAAACTGCCATATTCGTTATCTTTTCTTTTCACTATTCACAGAAGTGTTGACGAATCAATCTTATGGTGTCTAAAAGTTACGGCAAGACTGTTTGCCACCGTTAAATCTGACTCTTTTTTGCATAACCATAGAAAGCTTAAAAGCTTTGGCATCTGAAGATACGACTAGATCGTCTGACACAGAGACGAATTTAATTGAATGGAGTAGGAAGTCATGAACAAGGATTACCGAACAATAATGCATCCCTCTGGTTGACTGTTATGAGTGTAACGATGGAAATCTTTGGTTTCGACTTTCATTTGTTATTTTTATGAGGAAATCAAGAAACCATTGTTTCTCAATTTATATATTCTATGACTCATAACGAAATAGCGGATTATTTTCCGTGCGTTCGGCTGGCACAGTCTATATCTGGTTTTTCACAGTTTCCGCTTGAAACGTTCACCCTACCATTTTATATCAGTATGGAAAAGACTTCAATTCCTGACAACCTCGGTGATAAAACTAGCCGATTGAATTGCAGCAACAGTAGTCCTATATATGCCCAGCGACCGTTAGTTCTGGTCAAGAAATCAGACAAACTAAAGTGACATCTTGGAAGGGGATAAATGTCGTAGCTTAATACCACTTGCTTCTTGAAACATTAGGCTCCAGCCACTGTTGAAAGGGCGGTTTGAGAAACAAGAATAGAAACGTCGTGTACAGCCTTATTACACTTGTGTGGGGGTGTATTCTACTGTTCTCAGAAGCAGCCTGCCCTATTTGGTGGACAGATTTCGTGGATGACCATCTCCAGGAGAACGATCTTACTCGCCGACCATTGGATACAGTTGAATCAACCCACTCATATTTTCCAATCTGATGTGAAACCTTTGAAGATCTCATGTTCAAGTCATCTTTCCGTCCACACTCATTTCCACAAATCAGTTGAATCTCAATGGCATACCTGCACAAGATTTGTTACGTGAGACTATCAACATGCAAATAACTTATTTCCGTTTTGGCGTGATGTGTAATTTGGTAGCTAATAAGCCGGACCACATAAAGCGATGGTAAAATTTTGGAGATACCCAATAGTAGTGAGACCATGTTAATAAATCTGGACCCGGTTTTATATAGTAACATTTTCCCGTAGTACTTATAGACTACATACTAGAGTCTCGACGCTAGCAATATATCAGTCTTTTCAGGGGAGCCTTTACGATTATATGACTATTTCCTCAGGGCTTCAAATTTACTCTATACAAGAGATGTTTAAGGTTGAGAGAATATTGTAGTTAATTCTGGCAGCTTAATCACTTGGCTTTATTAAGCCATCGTTCACGTCCTCAACTGGAAGCCTGTGGTCGTACTACTGCCACTAGTGTGTAATGACGCCGGTCGCTCAGCTCGAGCCCAAACTTGCTGGAAGTTCAGACAATCTGAACGTACTCAACTAGTAGGTTGCCCGGAACTTATTAAGGCAGCAGACATGTTGTGGTACACAGCGGAAAAACAAATTGTTGGCAGAAGAAGACTGTCACATAAATACGCAGGATTGTGTATTCATTCAGGCTAGGAGCAAAACAAAGGGCCGAAAATTGAACGATGATATACAATATTCTGGTCAAAGTCAAGTCGACAGTGATTAAAACTACGATCGCTCGCAAGAAGTGGTAGATGTGTGTCTGTCCAGAATAACAAGTTCCGAAAGCCTTGTCAGGTTAATGAAAATTACGCATTACTATCCGAACCATATTTCACATTCCAACCAACCTGTTGTCCTTTATTATTCAGACTTAGCCTAACCAGTGTTATCAACTTGAAACAGAGTAACAGTGACCCTACTGTCTTTCAAGGCGATAAGATAATCCCAAAGTGACTGGCAAACTATTTCAGGGAAACAATTTTATATGTATGTGACATACAGAATGTGGCTGTGATAAACTGTACGTGTTTACTACTAGCTTGACAAGTAGATTTCGATTCCTTGTCCAAATGATGATTAAATTATGCAGGTAATACAAAGAGTATCCTTAAGTTCGAACGAAAAATCTGTATGAATTATTTTGCATGCTTTCTCATAAACACAGAAACTTACTCGTTCTCGCGCTGTACAATAAGTTCAATCTGAGGTGCATCCCTGGTCTCCTGAATTATCTGTGACACTTCTTCGGCCATCAAATCTTTCAGAGAACTGCCATTCCATTCTAAGACTTCGTCTCCTGCTTGTAGTTGGCCTATGACGTCAGCTGGACTACCTGGTTTAACACGAGTGATGAATGCCCCTAGATGCCCGGAATGGGTTCTGCGACCGCCGACAACCTTTAAGCCTTGAAACAATAAATCCGATAAATGTGAGGTCAATAAACGTTCCATAAAATAATCAATGCTCCAACTATAATTCTCTGGGAGCACTGGTAAGCAGACCAGGAATGTATGTAAAATTATTACTGGGGATATAGTCATTCAGTACAAGAAAGCTCACCTCACAATGATTAAACAGGTGCAACTAAATATGGTTGATAATTAAGAAGAAGCCCAGAAACTGACTTGGATCATAATTACCAGTCGCAACGAAATAGAAGTGTCAACTATTTTGAGACCGTTTTACTGGTGAGCCTCAAGGTACTAGTGACAATCTGCGCTGTTTTTTCACATATGAGGTAGTATAATATAGGGCTGTATTTGTGAGAATTATGGCCCGACTGGTTTGTGCAGAAACGAATGAACAGATCTCAACGCTAGAAGGCCCAGCGATCAGAAACGACTGTTGTTGCATTGTGTTCAACTTGTCACCAAACAGGATTTAGCGGTTCTACTGCTGGCAACATAAATAAACGGCTGCTGTACGAAACGATGTTCGCGTTTGTTATTCTGTTATTCCTCATACCTTGTGACAGATGTCGTGTAGCAAACAACTTACCAGTTCAAGCATCTTTTGTGGTCACAACACTAGACCACCAAGGAAACTGCATTGCCTTCAGCTGAGCACATTCAACTTAGTAATCTGGGGCGAGATCGAGACTTGAAAGGACATTTTAATCTTCAGCTGAACAGGTAGTTGTAAGTGGAACAGTTAACTTGGTTAACCAACGTATGAACGACACCAAAATCACGGTGTTTAAGAAGACATTTTGGAACCAAAAATAAATAACGATCTATAACCGTTAAATATGATTAGCTACAATGCTAGTAATCGCAAGGAAACGTAGGTAGTTGCACCGAAGCACGCGCCAGTAGGTGGGTGGATGTTATCAGGAAGTATTCAATAATTTGAACAAAATCTAAAGTGGACCTTACTTCCAGGTTTTAGTCTCAAATGAGCACTAGATGGTAAAATGATTAACACAAAATGTCTCTATAAAAGGCGGATTTACATGAGACTGTATTGTACAATTTTAAAGAAACATTATAGAAATACGGGTTGCCAAAGAACAGCGTTATCGAAGCAACTTACTGGATGGCCATACGGTCAACCATATGCACAACATAGACGGACAGGTTGACTAAGTTCACATGTTACAGCAGTACGTGAAAACCGGCATACGTTGCTGTAAGTAGACAGACTGAGTGAACAGATCTCAACATCTGGATGATACACCCACCCTCTGTGGTGCCCACTCATTCTGCTCACTTATGATCTGATATGTAAACCTTCTTAACTTACACGAACTTGCTGGCTCATGTCGCGAAACAGCGTCACTGGCGTGACAAAAATCTCTACTTACGTTTAACGCTTTGTCGATTTGGGGATCATGTGGTAATTAATGTTCAGGTTTTGCTGCATTCAGTGGTTGATTGCGGTTTGCTTGATGATACTATTTCTGTGTATTTCAGTGAGATTGAATGCCATGGAGTCGTACTAGACGGTGTTTTTCAAGTGGCCAATTACAAGGGCAGATCCTATCAGAAATTTAGTTCTATGACTAGGGTTAAACAGTAGGATTTCATTGTACATTTCGTCTGTAAAATGAGATAATACATACAACCATAATTCACAACGCCAATGATCACAACAGCACCCGGGGTTGACTATAGACTTTGCTGAATGGCGGTGTGGAATTCGAAAAGTTATAAATCGCACATATACGGGACATCTTCAGGCATCTTCTTGTTAACAAACTAGGCTTACGAAACCCAACTGCAAGCGGTTAACGGAAATATAAATCTACCTGCCTACTATCGTATGTTGATAGAGTACAAAAGTGCAGATTTATCGGAAATTATATTAATTGTTCAGAAATCATTTGTCATATCTTGTTCACACAACCCTTTCTAACACTGCCCTCACAATAACTTGAAACAAGTGAAAATCGCGAAGACTTGAGCAAAGATCCTCGTAATCTTTGATTTCTGTGATGTGAACGAAAGTTAAGTCAAAAATCTAATTGCGTGCAAATTAACAAACTATTGAAGTTTGTCTGATAAACAAGCATCAGAGCATTACGTACAGGAATTTCAGAGTATACCTCGAGAGAAAATCTGCGACTTAACGGGAAGAAACAGACATCTATCATCAGGGAATGCATACCAAGATCTGGTCACGAAATGAATCCAACAGGTATGTCCACTTCGTTAACGCAAAACAAAAAAATGGCGTTTTCCCTGGACTTTGGCAGTACAACACGATAAACGTCATTATTATAACAATGAGAAATAATCTGGCCTGGGGTCATTAATTTGTTGCCCATGAATTATTTAACATCCTCAAATTTTTCCCCATTGTCGACATTTTTTGCGACATGTTGATTTTCGCTTTTGCTCACAACTTTCTGATTTTCACATACCATACGTTTATTTAGATTGGTTACTGATATCCCTACTGGTTGTTAAATAACAGGTTATTGATTGGTAAATAGCCTGAATTGTTGGTTTGAAGGGTTAGACATAACCTACAGTTAACCATAGTTGCCATACCCAAAAAAACGTCAGACCTTCCTTTCCAAAAGGAATCACTAAACCTGATAAGAGGTTTTGTTAGAAGTTATCAGAATATAATTGTTATGCATAGGACCTGAACTCCCATCCATGTTCCTTTGTCAAGTATGAGGAAATTAGAAGAGCTGAGCGATCAGCCACGTTCGCTTATGAGTATTGTGTAGACTAATAGCCACCCTGAAATAAATTTTCGTGATTGTTCCATCTACTCCAGTCGATGATTTCATGACACCAGAGCTGTCGCACGTTCGAGTAAAGTTTGACAGACAACTGACATGAGTTACCTGCCTCGAATATGATATGTTAATGACAAATCGCAATCTTCGCTTTGGTACACTTGAGGCGCCCGCATGCTCACTTACCAGAATTAATGAAACACTACGCTGTTTTTTTAAATCGTAATCAGTTTTTCATCGTGTTGAAGACGTCTATGTGGAACTCAAACATGTGAGTTTATTTACAAATGTTATAAAACATACACTTATGGAACATTTGCTAAACGCACGTAAAATCTCTGGCAGAACTCACTAGATTTATTCTGTAGGATTGTATTATAAAAGGTTACAATTTTTTTTAAGGTGTTACCCGTGGGCGACACATTTTGGGTGTGTAGTAATCGCCTCCTAAAATGGTGACAGGTACAACTGCATAATTTTCAATGGAATGTTCCCTGTCATGAAGTATTGGTAGATTTTGGTTTTTAAGAAATAATTCATATATTGAAGATAGTTTTGTAGGTGGTTGTGATTGTCGACGAAAATCTCAAAGACATAACTTCACATGCCAGAACTGAGGACACTATGTTTAAAGCCAGATGTTTTAAGTACGAGGTCAGTGGGAAATAATGTATTGAAATCATGTATTTGCGGTTGACTGCTGACTACATGGATGACCTTCACGCGGTTGTTAATCGAGTTGCTCTTCCCTTAATATCTTCGCATCTTATCACCTATTTTAACAAACAGTGGTTGTAGTTAATGGTTATACGTGCGGTTACTTACGAACTTTTAAGCAATAAGACTCGATGTGTGCTGTATGGACTGGTAGTTAGACGGATATAATAAGCTGCCGTGGTCATTTGCTCAAAAAAATGTTGTATGTTGCAGCTTACGGAGTAGGTCGTATTATTACGTATGGAACACCCCCGCACACTTGAGAGAAATGACTTCTTATGCAGGAAAGCACTTCAACTCTTTTCTGGAGAGAACTGGTGGATAACATATTTGTTGGAACGACCTGTCATCTGAAATAGCGTGAAACCTTCCGACATTGAGGTTACAACCGACATTAACAGGATGGTGATTAGGTCTTCTACTAAGCCTATCAGATAATCCCGAAGCATCTTGCAAACAAGTCTTCCGGAACGTCTAGAGGTGGCGTATCAAATCTTCTCAGTGAGAGGTCATTTGACTACTCGTCAACATTCTAGATCAACATTCTGATCATTACTCACAAGCGAAAGTGGATGAGCGTTCTCATATGATAATTCGGTCGTGCCTAACGTGAGGTCAATGGCGCAGTGGTAAACACGGTTGCCTCATGAACAACATGTCCTTGGTTCAAGTCCCGGCGGTGGCGATGATATGCACTACTGACGAGCTTTGATGAGAGCGAAACTCGAGTCTAGTGCTTCTTTTCGAAAGGGGCCGACTGGATAGCCTATGGGAATGCGACAGCTGCGATCAATTGTGGGTGATGTTCAACTTGAAAATTAACCAAATCCCCGACTACTCATCAGTATTCTAGATTCCGTCGAACAAGGTTTCAATATATATGCATGCAAAAATGTTAGGTAGAACTCCAGTTTTGCTTTGAATCCAGCTAGGAAAACAATTTGCCTTAAAGTGAATTCTGCTGCTTGATACGCACCAGCTCCATTTTGATATTGAATTTCATAAGATTCGTATCTTTTTTCACATAGTTCAATCTATAACATAAATAAAAATTTTCCACAACTTGTTCAGTCAATGTGGTTTGAATATAAAAGGTACGCGGAGTCATTATACACTGACTACCGTTTTATATAGATGCAACTGTTTTGCGGTATCGATCAATTCACTCTGAAGTGAAAGACCCACTGGCCCCTACATAAGCTTACTCATTATCAGAGCGCTGCCTGCCTAGATATTCGATCATCATACTTATTCTTGGTATACCAGAATAAAATATTACTTAAAACATAGATTTGTTACCATTTCACATTCTGACTTGTTTTCAAATATCTTGGCATTTATTGGCCATTATATCAAAATGGATACAGTTGTTTTGAATCAAGAGAGCAAATAAGGACTACATGTGAGACTAAACGAACGATGTTGACATACTGAATGATCGGTGAACAGAAACACCGGACAATAAACAAACGGCAGCATTTGCACAACAAAATAAACCATTGACATCAACAGAACCAGGAAAATTTATGGTATTTGTCTGTGGTGAGTGTAGACGAAGATGAAGCCTATTTTAGATCATAAAGACAAATTTGCTTCAGCTGAAATTACCAACAAAGTCAGACACTAGATAAAACTCATATTTCGGTGGATCATTCAACATGGGTTCAGAGATAATGACATCAAATCTAAAAGAACAAAAATACCCAGTTGTACGATTTACTTCTAGTGTATTTTTGGATTCGCTAAAGTTAGTTTGTAACATTTTTCATTTTGTGCTTGGTGTAAATAGAATGTTAAAATGGTTCGTTTGTTTTCAGATAATCGATCATACGTTTGTTCTTATTTTACCTTTTATTGTTTACAAGAAACAATGGTGCTTATCATTGAATGCTCATAAACAATCCGTTTCATGGAATTGTCTGTCACGTTTCCATCCCTTATTTATATCTGATTGTTTTAATGAGCTCTTTTTTCGTTAACCGGTGGCCATTTTGCGCAATCACTTTTGGTCGACGTCTTTTGTAAGTTTTTTCTGTTGGGCAATTTGTGCATCCGGTTAATACACGTTCAGATTGAAGAACATTTTTGTTGTAATTTTTTGAATAATACCGCATAATTTCCAGTCATTTCGACCGCTTTTCTTATCTTTCACGCGGACTTGGAGGATAACTCAACAAACACGATCTTCTGAAGCAGTGTGATGGGAATTGTCACTTACACGTTACCAGGTCGGTGATAAAAAATCCCCACAAACTACTTAACACATGCAGATTGTAACTTCTTCAGAGACCGGCGTTATCCTTATTTACCTGGTCATGTGATTGATTGGTACATACACTGACACCAGCGCACAATCGTAGCTTGAAATGATACTGATTTATAATTTTGAATGAAATGACTTTGTGCTCAGATTAGGTTGAAACTTTGATCTGAAAAAACGGTATCCGTATGACGGGCCTGACAATGTACCTCGTTTAAAACACTAAAATCCGAAACAGCAATGAATGCTAGGTTCTGCCTGATTTAATGAATTTGAGAGGTGGCATTATTACCGAGGTTCAGACGTATAAGCAAATTTGATGTAAACATCCGTGAATACAGGCTGAGTATCTGAAAAAATGCGACAGATTATTGAACGATACAACATATCATAACGTTTCTACCAATAAAAGGTAGCAGGTCACGAGATTTGACAGTATGTTAGCATTTACATAAGAATTTAAGAGTAGCAGGGTGGTTATATGCCGACAGCTGCTGCGCTACTCACTACCCTCACTCAGTAAATATATGTACATAATGCAGCGAAGCTTGACTTGCTGTCAACCTACTCTCTGATTCCAGGTAGTGAACAAGTACATCGTAACAAGCCGTATGGTATTTCGTTTGAACGGAGATGTATATATATTTTGCTACACTCAGCGATTGTGATATGCCGTATTCAGTCAAAGGATATAAGAGGTGTAAACTCGGGTGTTAGAGGCTTTTCGCATTGAAGTTTCACAAAGAATTCGGGATTCCTACTGAAATAATCATAATAGGGTTTCCCGAAAAGTGGTTTGACTCTTTGTGGACCGAACTGACGGAGGTTAGTTCAACTTATGCCATATGGATTCAATTTATTTATTGTTACAAGGATCCCATAACTTGACTAATTAGTTGCATTAGGAATCATAAAGCTTTAATGGGAGCTCGATGAAAGATTTCTATGTTTGTAGTTTGTTAATTATAATTAAATTTTGTCTCATTTGATCAGAAATATTTTCCTTGTTGTTTCTAGTCAGGCCAAGGGGAACTGTATTATTGTAAGACACTAGTAGTTCAATTCAATCGACTGAAACCCTGCCAGCTACGCTGATTGGTTGCCAGCCTTTACCTATCGATTTATTCATGGCGATGGAAGAATAGGCAACGTTATAAGCAAATCGATAGAACCGAAATAGCCAAAAGTCGGTGAGCACTGTGAAAAGTTTGCAAGTCATTATGATGTACAGTCTGAAGTTAGAGAATATCAGGTGGATGAATGAACGTACTGGAATAAATATCGAAGAGTGCCGTTTCAAATGTCAAATTATTAGCTGGACCTTGTTGACTTACCGAGTAGAGAACCCACATCTCCGGAAACGCGATCAGCTTTTCTGCGCAAAATCATATGCCCTATCAGACGTCTGCCATCTCTTGATGGATTCCATGTAACCGGTTCAAGCTAGACAAGGAAAACACATTTTACCACTGTCTGACAGCAAACAATATTTCTAACTCAATGAACACAACTAGAATGGAGAATGAGTATCGATTTTAATCCAGGGATGCACTAATCGTAAGCTTAAATAATTAAAATGGTCAGATCAACTTCGGGTGTACTGTTTCCTTGTGTAGTGATAAATCAAGTTATCCAGAGGATAAAATTATGTAAAACATAATGTTTTAGGTAGGTTTCACTATGAACATCTGGGATAAGTTGACTGTCTCGTAAGGCAAGTTATTCATGTAGAAAGTATTTCATATTCAACCAAGTGGGTAGATAAAGGGGTCTACGGAATTCATATTTCACTTCAGTTGATGTTTACAACCGCTTGCCTCTGGTAAATTTCGACCATGATGCATAAGTGTTACGCCACATGGATACGTAACACCAAGTGTTTTGGCATGTTGAAAGTTCGTTTGAGAAGAAATGAACCAAAAACCAACGTTTTGCTGCGAGAAAGTTCTCAATAGGTTGTTTCTTCAGATATTTAAGTTTACAATGTTGTGCAGTAGTTTACTACCAGTTACATACAAAATACATTTGTATGTAAGTACGCATGAGCAGCGACTTCTGTGGTATTTACTAGAATATGATTTACTTTCTTTTAGCATTTTATTCACACAAAAGTAGTCGTTTTTCTCAGTGGCAAATGTTGAAACTAATTTATTAAAATTCATCATAATGGTTTCGGCAAAAGTAGACTGTCTTTGTTCACAAGTTAGATCGTTGGCTCTTCTTCCTACTACTAGGGGGTTTACTAGCGTACGTTTTAAGTTGAGGCATGCCACTGCCAATTTTAGAGATTAGCCTTCAAGCATTTGCAACTCTTACAGCGTTAGCATGACTTAATCATTAATCGTAAGCATTTTTGGTAAAGTTGTAAATATATAAGTGTAAATTATGGCTATTTCCTCCAAGTGATTCGGTGGAAAAAAGTGTTACCAGGCAAACCGTCCAAGTTTCATGCAGATAGCAGTCCATTTCAAACAATCCACTTTCATAATGGCATGGAACTGTATGCGAGCAAAGTTATAATCGACACATGTGGATTGAACTGTTAGGACTCGAAAAAATACTTCATTTTTTCAGTGCGCATGGTAAACCTGATCGATGAAACATGAAAGTAAAAAGTTGTGAGCCAAAAAGATAAGAATATCCGTGACTGAAGTTAAGTTATAACTGAAAGGTTGTTATCTGCTTCGGTTTATAATTGTTGTTCAAAAATATGGAAAAAGGGTTTTCATATTTCATAAGAGAAAAATGTTTAGTTAAGGAAAAGTCTTTACAAACAAGACAGTTATTTCAAAAAGTTGACTCTAATTGGCGCGATACAAACAAGTTAAACTGAAAATTCTACGAACGTCTCCATTTAGTATGAACACAAAAACAATCTGCAACCTCTAGCTTTTCCTGCTCAACCTGTACTAACTTCATTACCTATGGTCGCTAATCTACTCCTCTTGGTTCATAACAGGTTCGATGACAATGAGCTGCAGTCAGCCAGTTAGAATGTCATGCAGATTATTGTGAACATACAAACACGAAGTGTGATAGTGAAATGACATTTTCTTGTTATAACCGCTTCTTCAAACGACTCACTGAGAAGATTATGTAGGCTGAGAACGTCACAGATCTCATAAGAAGTTGTAGCGATTGATAAATGCTACTTTATTACAGGAAAACTTTAGTAACGGGAACGTGATTTGCTGAACCATTAGAAAACTGAAATCGATAGTCATCTGAACATTTCCTTCATTCATTCGTGATTCCAGCCAATTGGTATAAAGTATGGTTCTAGCACAATACGTGTTTCCCGTTCAGTTAACAAATACAACCTTGTATTTGTGCGCCATTATAGGTAAAATCACTATAGCTTAGTTTTATGTAAAACATTCAGTCCACCAGCTATCCAAACCATGATGCAAAGGGCTATATGAAATTCGACCAATCTAGCGTAATTCAAAATGCGATATAAAGTTTAAGCCAGCGGTTACGTTGTTACAGCTTCCTTTATTCTCCATGAATTCCGTGATTATTTTGCAAACTGAATAGGCCTTTGTAACAATCATTTTCCATTGGTGACAACTAGTGAGAAAGTGTAATTATTGTTACACTGCTGTCAATTGATTAAGGAGTCACCACAACCTGAATAACGAGTTATCATTACTGTTAATCCGAGTTCTTTTATCACAGGCCAAATGCAATTTCCTGGCCTACGTACAGTTCTCGGGGCTATTTGAAGCGCTCAACTCTGAATGTAATACATGTTTTTGCAGTCCTCGTAGACCATTAATTTACAGTAGTACAATTTGACGAGTCGACAGTACCTAGATAAACTAAGTGATCAACAGTCTGTCATGAGAGATATTGGGTCAGGACAAACCCAGTCTTGTAACAATACTCGACACTTTGAAGCTGTTAATTGAATACCATACAGACCAACGATGTTATGTTCCCGAACCAGCATGATCCAAATGCTCTCCGGATACGCAGTCAGTCGGCTTGCTAACTGGTCAAAGGTCTATTCTGAAATCCACTGGATCCCTGACTGTTCCTTCCAGAATATCATCCAGCAAAAGATTAAAAAGGAAGGGGAAGGGAGGACATTCTTGTCGAAAGTCAGTTGAAATGGAGATCCCTCGAGGTAGGTAACAGTGAGTGCGTACTCTACACGCAGATTGGGTATACGACGACTTCAACAGATTATCATATGTCACTGAGCTTTCCTTGCGTTGGAGACAGTTCCAGAAAGCACTTCTGGCATAGGAGTTAAAGCAACCTTCACGCCGCAATATTCCACGACTGTTGGCTGAGAACAACAAGGTCAACGCTCCAGTGTCCGTCGCAAGATGATGGTAGGATCGACACACCTACCACCTTACCGGAAACCTACTTGTTTTTCTCTCAAAAGGTTTCCTCTGTGGTTCAGAAGCCGTCTTATTAAACCCACAACCATCATGGGTGCGATTGAGACAGGAGTAATATCCTTATGGTCGTCGCCTGGTGTCCCGCTAATGAATTTGAATGTGACTGTTGATAAGCACCAATCGTGAGACACCGCCTCAGTCTCCCGTGTGAATGAAGGAGTATGGTCAGGTCAGATAACATTTTCTTACCACCGTCTTCGAAAATGACTGGAGACAAAAGGTCCAGACCTGGAACCTTATTATGTTCCAATATCCTAAACTCCTGTTTCCGATGAAAGGTAATCGGGAATGTAATAACTAACCGGCAAGTCCCCATCGTTCACGGTTGAATGGTGATGGCTCAGGTCAGATGAGCTGTCCCTCAAAGTACTCAGCTCATCTATCAACTTGCCACATCAAGTCATATGTTCATAAAGCATTTTTTCATATATAGTCTCACTACCACCTTTCCGACGACTAGTAAAACGAACCAGGAAAAATGCCTTCCATATCTCTGGCTGGCTTGAAAGGGTGGCCCTTGTGGTGCTTAAGCAGATTCCTTGTAGGTTTGCATTTCCGATCACGTAAGTTTTCGTCGTATTCGGAGTAAGGGGGATCAGTCGACGTTTGCTCATGAGTTCTGCTAAACCAGTGAAAACCCACTTCTATCTTATCCACGATGCCATTTTGGAACAAACCTACGTCCAAGAGGTTCATATAGCTGTTGAGGCATTTGTCCAGTGCTGGCTTTGGTCCTTACACTATTGTGATCCAGGAAGATTAGCCGTTAGTGCTGTCGTTTACTGCTGAAATCTGTCTGAACCAATTTACTTAAATTTCTAACTTTCATTAAAGATATTTTTGTTTCTTGCCAACTCCACAAAATCTGGTTGTAAATTTTACGCTCTCCAAGCGTTCTGCTCTGCTGGCCGTTTCGTTTGGTCATTACCTTCATGGGGGTCCATGTGGAAAGTTGAAACCTCAAGTTTTAATAATTAACACTATCCTTAATTTCGGCGACCCATATTTTGCCACGGTCACAATTTTTTCAAACATCCGCTTGTGTTTCTATGATCCACTATTTCTCGAGTTTCAGAAACTGATCCACAAGCCATTATCAAACCAAAATAACAGGCATGCTTTTTGTTTTACAACATTATACACTTTGCATAAATGGTACTGCTATTTAAAACGATGCGGTTTTGGTTCCACTGATGACTTTCAAGACTTTCTTACTTTTGGATGATCGGCAAACTAATTAGTCTGATCTGAATTAAACGTGTACAGTTGTCATGTGCTGTGCATCAGTTTCCGTAAACATGAGCTTTTACAGTACAAGTATATCACAAATATATAGTAATGATATCACATATCACGCATTATAACAATCCGAAAGAATATTTTTTTTTACAGTGACAAGCCTAGCTACTTGAAGTTCTCGAGAAACTTACCATGGTGCGACGTGGCAGGTTAGGTGTCAGTTGCTTGCGTTCACGATCTTGAAAAATCACTGAATTAAACGGAAAAATGTATTGAGTTCAAATGATATGTGCACAAGATTTTAATTGCAACTGTTTTCATATGAGAGAAATTGTGCATCTTCGCTATCTTAATAGCTTGGAATCTTTCTATAAAATTCTCTCTAACGTAATCTCTCGGTAAATCAGATCAGAGAGTATCTCTTCACTTTGCTATGGCTAACTCCTAACCTATGCACTGCAATATGTTTCGAACTCGGTGAGACTTATTTAGTGAAAGTATTTGAATTTATATTCAGTTAAAAACGGTTCACTCCTTTCCGTAGTTTGAACCAAGCAGTTAGAAAACGGAAACTGGGAGATGCAACCAATTCCCATTGATTTGTCAGTGCCAGATTTGGAGCAACATGAATCGGGTTTTTATATCAAAACATTTATTGGGGTCGTTGTAATGGATAGTCAGTCGAAGAAGTAATGATAGTCATTATGTCCAGGTCATGGTCGAGTCCACGGGCAATTGATTCTGGACCAACAAGGTTGGCTTTAATCGACTGACTGCATCCACCTCACATACCGAAAGGATCCTGGATTGAGATGACGTAATATGGGTATGAATGTGCAAACTGGGTCGATAACATGAACACTGCTCAGGACGTGTATTGCGCCTGCGGACAATGATTACTTGTTTGTTTCAACGACACTGTCATTCTTCTGTAGTACGGAGTTCTGCACCAATGTAAGCCAATGTTCCTTCATTCTGGATATCATGCACCCCAAGGTTCTGTCGATGTGAATGCCTCCTACGTTACACATAAATTGGTAAACACAATGTGTAATGACACTGACAAGCTGAACTCCTGGGTTTGAATGCACAAACAGCTTATGTTTCCGAGTTACTACAGAGAGTTCCTCATTTTTGGTCTCTGCGTTTTCTGTTGCATACTGCAGTCCACTTTAAAGAGCCATTCCGTGAAAACGTTTTCCCTACGATGGCCACCTGTTCGGATGGCACTTCCGATCTACTACGCTCTCTTATGAACTCTTTCCGATAACCATTAGATTGTGTTACAGGCATGATCAAGTCTAAATGGTCTGCAAGACTGTCTTGTATAAATTCAGTTTGACACCCCTACAGCACCCAGATGGATTGTTCACCAGACCGATCCCAGTTTGATTCAGACTTGTGTGTGCTATGACTATGGTTTAGTCGTTGGTTGACTACACAGAATTCAGTCAGAATACCAAGAACACAGGCCTAAATGATTGCACGTGAAGTATCTCAGCTAATTTATTTCTGGATATCACTGAACTTGTTGTGTCCACATAAGGACGAAACCAAACTCACAATTTGGAAGCATTGAGTTCCCGTTATCCGTATCACCAAAATGACAGGAATACATACATTGAGAGAAGCAAGCATTTCGTTTATTCTCATCAGTCGACTAATAAATACCTTCAATTATATAAGTTTAGGACATGGCGACAAAACAACGAAATGAACGAACGACATATGAGCGCACTCAGGATTGGGTAAACGGGTGCACTACCTCAGAAACGAAATTGATTGCGCCAGCAGCTTTTGCTAGAAAAGGACCGTTGCGTGAGGTTTGATTAACAACGCTTCGGAAGAAACCAACATCTTAGGGTTGCTACTGTATAATTGGACCATAAACGACATGAACTGTTGCAATGGCGTGTTTCGCGATGGAAGACGCCGGTGATTTCCTCAAAAAAGATGAACCTAACTGACGTTGGCTCACCACTTCCAAACGTTCCGTTACATGAGACAGTTGATTGTTTATGCAGTTTTATTTTGTTTCGTAGTATCTCTTCACTTATCACTACCTTAAAGAATTACTCCTCATATGTACGGAAAACATCCGAATTGAGTTCGATAAGTGTGCTTATAAGCAAGTTGTTGATGTAGTAGTGGGCAATCCGTTGGCCCTAATATTGGCTAATATATTTCCTGAAATAGTCGTTCGTTCATTTCGTTGTTTTATCGTCATGTCCTCAACTTATACAATGGAGGGTATTTATTAGTCGACTGATGAGAATAAACGAAATGTTTGCATCTCTCAAAGTATGTATTTTTGCCATCTTGACAAACGTCGAATGTTGGTTTATCGCCTGTATAAATATTATACAGAAATCAAGGGCTCTGACAGCTCATATGGGGCACTTTTTGTTAAGATTTTACACTTCGCGGAACCTAAGGGTTGCTGCCCTAGTTGCATTACAATTCGAGTCGTGCTGCCAGTCATTCCCTAAAGATTGCATCGCTACTCAAAATTACCACTAAAGAATAAGAACAATCATCGATGTAATCTAAATTAGCTTAACTCAGTCATTCAATTGTATGGAAACTGAATATCCATGAAATTCAGAATGAACGCTTGCACTGGATGATTACACAGAGACCATATAAAACATTAGCGAATAATGTTACTGGGGAACCAAACGGAATGCAGGAAATTCTGCCTTCAATAACGGATAAACCAGTTAATGGTTCCTGTTTTTGAATATCTCAGTGAGACTGCACGAATTTTATTTGCGAGGCAAAATTCATTGTTAACACTGTTACGACACAAAAGTGGTATTAATATAATTTTTTACACAATGAATTGTAATTCAATAACAAGTCAGGAAGGTGGTTATTAATGATGTTATGGCACATATTTACAATGATAGTCATGAGTGATTTGGCTACGAGGATTGATTATCAAATACAGACTCTTTCAACATATTAGATAAGTTTTGATTGCCAGTCACCACATCACCGACACACGAATCACAGTCTACGAGCAAAATCTTGTTCACATAAAACAGGTATTTCTATGGTTAAGTATATGTGATTGACCCTCCACATAACAGTCTTGAAGTAAATGGGGCTGAAACGTTTGTAGAACGTATTTGCCCAGAGGATTGTACGGACAACGTCAACACTTACGTCTCCAAGACAAATCCGGGGGCGTCTGGTAGTTACAGTAAAGCAAATTGGGTCTAACTGTTCGCGGTGTATTTATGAAGAGCACGGTCAGAACAAGCAATGTGAGTACCAAACAATATGGAAGAATTTTACCCAACTAACTCTCACAGAGTACAATCTACTGAACTGTTCACGTGTTCGGGTTGACGTCATTTATGACACTTTCACAACTGACTTGTTGAAAATAGACGAAATAAAACCGTAGTTGGCTACTATGATATCAGACATCTCAGCCGTGTGGGTAGGAAAAATGTACCCTCAGCGACATGCCGTCGCAACTTTACGGGTTGCATATCGCAATGACTTTCGTGATAGAGGAAACCAGATGAAAAGATAACAGGCAGGTTTCGGCATCGTTACAGAAGTGTCAGCTATATTCCTATCCTGTACTCAGCACTGGAGCATCGACATTTATTTCTATATCAAGAGTTTTAATAGTTTTGGACATAAAGTTGACATTTGACTTAGCTGCCCAGCACGTTCTATCTTAGAGGCGCAATAACGAAACATGTCAATTTGTAAAAGTCAAGGTGCGTCTCCGCTGAGCGCTGGTTGCACAACTCGTAACAATCTTGAGCGTTCTGTGTTTCAAATAATGTTTTAAGGTTTGTGTGGGTATTCGAATTTTATCTAACAAAGTGATAGCCACTAGCTGATAATTCTGTGAACCACTGCGCAGATGTTCCACCGAATGATAAACTGACCAATGGCAACTGTTCGGATGACATCGCCTCACTCAAGTGTCTTGTAAACAATTTAGAAACCTTATTGATTAGATGATTGGATGATATACAACTAGCTGTTAAAAAAATGAATTGAACTTGGCCATATCATTTTCTTTGTAGGTAAACCGTTTAGGATTGTAGATCGCTTCACTCACCTGGAGAATTTTGTCATTTTAACGCGAAATGTTAAGGACTGTGTGTTTAAGAAGATAACGCAAGGACGTAGCACTAAGATTCTCTTATTGTGGTTTTGTAAAGCCTTCCGGTTTTCGTTTTAATGTAGGTTGCTCCCATAGGTTGCAACCATACTGGTTACGTATTGTTTTCAAGACGGGGGATGACACAACAATCCAGACTGGAGTTGGGGATACGATAACAATGTCAAACGAGTCTAGTGTAAACAACTCACACTCGACAGAGGAACGATATTTGTCAAGAGTCATAAAATCGATCGAGAGTATGGAGTATACAACAGCCAAAAAAGGTCCAAATGCAGCAGTTTATGAGTGTGAGCACGCTCTTCTTGTGTTAACTTGAAGCCAGCTAACCGACGATGAATGCTGCTGTCTATTTACTTGTCTGTTTACAACTAGGGTGTACATACTTCGCATCCTGAGCCCTCGTATTGAAGTATTTTGGAAATAATTGCATTTATTTATCAAATTAGTAAGTGAAGTTATAAACCTAAGAAATGACATTTCAGACTTCTTTCAATAAACGCTGAACCAACTTACTATATTCATTAGCTGGAGACGGGTACTGCTGCCTCGTAACACGGTCTCTTATCGGATGTGGTTCGATTACCCCGGCAATCGCTTCTTGCCCAGCATAAATATTATCATCATAACTGTCATCTTCCGGTAACAAGCGTTCATCGACGGACATATCAGGCATGCCAGTGTAGAACGTGGTTTGAGGCCGTTGGGAAGTTACGTCGACATCATTTGAGTAAAATTGGTCTTCGTAACCCACGTTGAAATCTTCACCTTCCGAACTGCTGAACAGGGGATAATCTCGTTCGTTTGGTTCTGATCTTATTCGGGAATGGAAGGGTTGTATGCTGAATCGGTCACCTTCGCGGGGATCTACGTCGTAAGCATTGTCTGAAATAGATTAACATTATCGAAGGAAAAACGTTGTGAGTGTCTACATTACACAGAAAAAGCCATCAGAAATTTTGTACACTTTGGTTAACAATTTCTGAGTAAACGCCAGCTTATAAAATTAACCGGAACCAACGATGATTGTAGTTCTTACATTCAGTCAAAAGGCGTAATCGAATTTCAGTTTCACGTTTTGACTGCATCTTGTTACTGCAACCGGCACCTGATTTTTGGTCGACCGTCATACGCGGCAACCAAGTTGGCCACTGTACCATTTGCCGCATGTTATTGACTAGTGCCAGCTTCGTCCTGTTAGTTCTATTCAGTGGTCTTGACATCAGAATTCTTGGTACATTGGAACGTTGTGTGCTTACTTAGCACAAGGGGAAAGTAGGTGTCGTTAGTCACTCCAACGTGATTAATCGGTCGTGCCTAACTTGACCCCAAGGATATCGGGCTAACTACAGTTGTTTCATAATAATAGAGATGTCGGCTTACTGCCCCGTCACGATATAAATATGCAATACTGACGAGTCAAAAGAGTCTTTCTGAAAGTGGCTGGTTTATATGTCTTATAAGACAAGAATTTTGTGACAAACTACAGATATTGTTTGGCTCATGTTAATCATAACCTTCGATCACTCAACAAAAACAATAGCAACTCCATTGACTTTCATTACTGTGTACGGATGTACGCCGCAACACGGTCTGATGAATCGGCGAGATGAACCACAGTGATTTTGTTGAAGGTTATTTACTGCAGAATTGTATTACATATAAGACTACCAAAAACAACACAACCTGTGTGTAATTGCAGCAACAAAGCAAAACCATTAAATGATGCTAACTAGCATATTAACAGACTGTACTGTATGCAGCCGGTTCTGAGTAGTAATAGCTTTTAACCGCCAAAGGAACAATATATGCACGACAAAACTGGTAGGATGTTTGTTTAATAACTGCTAGTTTAAGCGGGGCAAGTTAAACGGATTGCTAGCGTTTGTTTGTTATTTACTGACAACATGGCTGTCGCATTTTGAACACACTTACTCTATTCAAATTCATTTTTCTCTTGGTACATAATTAGTTACAGATTCCTTCAGCAATGTTGCCACATAGGTTGGAAGATGGACACTGTTATTACAATAGGACTGGACGTTGGTGAAAACTGATAGGGTTAAA
Source organism: Paragonimus skrjabini miyazakii (assembly GCA_014338405.1). Taxonomy (NCBI): domain Eukaryota; kingdom Metazoa; phylum Platyhelminthes; class Trematoda; order Plagiorchiida; family Troglotrematidae; genus Paragonimus; species Paragonimus skrjabini miyazakii. The sequence continues at coordinate 92,313 of JTDE01020909.1, forward strand.
GATTTTAAGACAATGACTACAACACATACAAAGTGGAAGGATGGGGCAGATACAAAAATGAGTGATTAAGAGTGCGGCCCAAATGAAAATCATTAACGACCGCGTCAGTGCTAAACCACGGATGAGAAATAATCGTTTGTCAGTATAAAACAGGCACGAATTGAGTCTTTTTGAGGTCTATCGAGAACTTTAAACACCACGGATTCGACTCACATGACAAAATTATGAAGATTGAGGTCACGTTCACATTGTGGTGTGCAAAAAAGTATGTAGTTCAGTTTACGTGGCTGGAATTTTAGGATCCACTTTGACTGGTCCGTCGGTTTGTGATATCCGACTGTCAACACACTTGGATTCGGTTTCTTACAACTGTTTTGATAATATCTCAGACGGTCTGTAATCTTCCGTACATTCACGCCAGAATTGACGTATGCAAAGTGATTTAATGTCCATTAGCTGAATTCTCATTTGCTGAAGGTATGGATAATAGGTTTGATTCATACTTCACTGACACTTCCAGTTCCCTTCAGCGAAGGATCAATTGGATGGATTGTTTGCACTTTTGCAAACATCATATTCAGTAAGTAGCAAACATACTGTCTACCTAATCATCCTTATTGTTACTGGTTCTTCAATAACTACATACAGCCAGAGATTCCCGTGATTAGTAAACAGTTGTCCAATTTGTCTTCATTTGAAAAGAATGATTTTAGACACTGCCTTCTGGGATTACAGTAACTACGGAGATCGCACTTGGGTTAGAGAGTTAACTGTGCTCTAAATTTGTGAGAACACAACAACGCATAAAACAAGGTCTTAGAGAGGCAAACAACGTCCCAAGATAAAAGCTGGTTCAGAGGTTGATGAGTCTTATCTGAGAACATTCTAGTGGCGAACCTATTGAGCCTTCATTTAAGACGTCGACAATCGCCACAAGTTTATTGTGGTGGGTAAAAGGTAAGTTGAACGATATATTAAGTCTCAGACCTTCCATCAGAAAGAGTTCTCGTATTGCCCATTGTATTCAGCGCAAGGGAATCACGAATGCATTATCATGATTTCCACCATGTAACAGTTAGGCATTGCCAGTGAGAGGCGACCATAGTCCTTTGACCAGCTCTAAACCGTAGTGCTTTTAGGACTCTGACTTTTAAGATTTGTAAGTCTTAAGCCCTAAATAACAGAGCCGTTTGGAACACTATCTTCAAGGCCTGGAATTCGGAATCTTTCCGATTTAATTTGTTAGTTATGTTATTTACTTTAAAGGGCGTCATTTTAAAATTTGACAAAACTCGTGTTAAACTTACCGGGGAAATCGCCGACGAGGGAGACCAAGTCAGTATGAAGGTAAAATGTGTTCTCAGCATCCTTAATAAAACCATAATTTATGACCTTTTTTGAGAATTCGTTTGTGATCTTCAAGTGTAATCCAATAGTTTTGGCGGATTTCCGTCCTCTATTACTGCCAAGCCACTGCCATATTCCCAGTTCCAGTGTACACTGGTAATGTCAACCTCAGCATGTCAACCTCAGCATACGAAACACTATACATACATAAATTGATGACCTGGCAGTGATTGTGACAGTGTTAACAATCCAGCAAATTGATCCTTTGTTGAAGGGAACTGGAAGTTTTAGTGAAGTATGAATCAAACCTATTATCCATACCTTCAGCAAATGAGAATTCAGCTAATGGACATTAAATCACTTTGCATACGTCAATTCTGGCGT
>JTDE01020910.1:6591-21098 GCA_014338405.1 Paragonimus skrjabini miyazakii
AGTCAAGTCTCAAATTGTTTTACCGGTTACAGTACGGAATGTCCCGTCTGTTATCCAACAGCACTAGGGAACTTTTCAGATGTTCAGTGCGTTGTATATCTCGCGATGAATGACGTGGGGCAGTGAAATCCGTAAGGAAGCTGTCTTGCTTATGATGCCTTACTTTCATTTATAACTCGGTTGTGTGTTTGCAAGATGTAGACATCCTGGTGTTGAATGTTTGAGTATAAACGTGTTCTCTTTTATTAGTTGGGTCTTCTCTCCTCTCCTTTTTTGCTGTGCTTGGTTTGTTTTTTCTTCATGGCTGTGTGGCAGTTAAGCATCAGTGAGAACCAGTAGTGTGTTGGTTGGTGAAGTTCCTGTAAGGCTGGCAGTGGTGCATTAATTTTGATTTCCAGAAAGCACGGTCTATCGATATCGCTGAAGTTCTTTGTTTTCTGTTTCTGAGTACATCTCGTCGGCTTCACCTGATTCTTCATGCCCCATCTTGAGACTGCAAATTTGTTTCTCAAGTGCTCCAAATTGTTCGTAATTATTGTTCAGAACTTATTGTTCCCAGCACCCTGTATATGTATATATTTGTGGGGTCATCGACAAATAAATATCTTTTTGTTCACTGTCGAGTATTTTTACATATGTGTGTATGGTACTCCTTGCCATGTTTTATATCACGTCTGATTTCACCTAATCAACTTCGCATGCCTGTGTTTAACGAATAATTTCATTGTCCATTGGTTAACCAGTCTAGTATGACACGCGCACACAATTCCCTATTCCGGATTAAGAAGTCACTTGTTTTTAATCTTATCAACTTGATCTTGGAGTTTTTCAACACCCTGTTGTGTTTCAGTCCTGCCATGATAAAAAATATCGGTTGCGAATGGGTCATTCTTGGCCACTCAGAACGCCGCCATATATTTATGGAAAATGATAAGGTAGGTGGTTTTTCAGTTTTCGGACAGAACATATATTTTTGATTAAAACTTTTCATGGAAGCGATTCAATCTATTCTTATGATAAGTCCGCGAATGTTATTTTAGCCAACATGTAACAGTGCCGTACGAATAATTATGATCCTGTCTTCATATGTTTAGCATTATTTTATGTAATCAACCAGATGATTGCTGAGGATTCGATATTTACTTTTCGTTTGTCTCGAGTTTTTCGCAGTTATCCGTCCTTTGATTTTGGCTACTAACAGCTTAATGGGGAAATAAGTGCCACCAGCTACGAATGGTATACCAGTTGTCATGGTACATTGTTAAACGGACAAAGCGTTTCATATTTGCGAAAATTCTTCAGTACTTACTTCCTCCTTATTTTGAATGGCAACTGCGATGCACTTTAAACGTACTCATTTATTTATGTGACTGTGTCCTTTTTATGGCCTTTTCATGCACTCTTACGATTAAGTGTGTACTGACCCAACCGTTGTAGTCGTCTTGAACAATAAGGTTTGACGTGTTCAATCTGTTTTACGGTGCTTTTCAGCTAGATTTACAGCTAGTTGCTTCGAAGTTATATTCCGAAACAGTTGTACCTGACAGTTTCGGTGTTTTACAAATGCGGTGATTTATGATACAGATTTCCAATGTTCCACTAAATTATTGTGTTTACTGTTTTTAATACAATTCAGCCTGCATAAGCATTTCATATTTACCTATCTGAGTTATCCTGTTTGAGAGTAGCTTTGCCACAGCATATTGGACAGTTGTTTCGTCATTTGTTGACCAGTTACTTATGATATATTCTTGTGCCTGAATTTGAACTGTATTTCTGTCAATCAAGAACTTTGTTGTGCTTACTGGCATACAGGTTATTGGGGAAAAAGTTAGTCATGCGCTGTCCGAATGCCTCAAAGTGATCGCGTGCATCGGTGAAAAGCTAAATGAACGCGAAGCTGGTAAAACTGAAGAGGTGTGTTTTCGACAAATGGAAGCTATAAAACGTAAGTAACTGTGATTGGATATTTTCTTGCATTTTTACGTGTGGATTTAATGTGCTACTACGGTATGCAAACCCCCAAGCCATAATTGAAACCATCGCGGTCAAGTAGAGTTTACGTTCCCTGTGTCTACACGTAGTGATTGTTTCCCAAAGCCAAGATAGCTGGTAAGTGTTGGCGCTTTTAATGTCTACTCTCTGTCACGTCAGCCAGCAAGCCGTTTTAACGAGTACTGTAACGTTTGAGGCTGGATGCGTGGTGCATCTCCTCGATGCCCATTTACAATTCATTTGGGCTCACCTCTAGATTACGTCGAATCAAGCATTTCTCCCTCAAGATCTCGAGCCATGCCGAAGCGGAACCTTTCGGTTAGGCTGGAGTGATGCTCGCACGGAGTTCAAAAGCAGGACAATGCTGATGGATCTTTGTCAATAGTCGTTCGTGCGTTGTCAGACTTAGTACCCGGTTAACCTACATCAACGCAAATACTCATTTCGGTGAACGTTACGACAGACTGTTTAGATGTTACTACATCGTCGTACTAACATCCGACTTGAATAATCCTCTCTGTCTTCTTGCTCCAGTTGTGAAGCTGTTGGACAGTTTGTATGCTGTCTGGGTATAACGCTTTGAGAGTGGCAAAAGATTGTTGCAAATGTGCGCATCTCACGGTCTACACCTTTTAAGTGCCGTATTTCAACACAGAAAGGAACATTGTGTCACGTGGACTGCTTTGCATATCAGCAATAAGTACGACCAGTTATAGATGACATCACTTTGTGAAAGACTCGTGAATTTCAGTCATCATCTAGACACGGATCATGTCATTGTTGTGTTTTGTCAGTTGCTCCGGGGTCGTGCGCATTCAAGTGTAAGATGCTTAACTGTCACTCGAGCGATGAAAGTATAAGAAACGCTCATCAAGAGGTACCGACTTAAAAACTGCTCACCTCACGTCAGACGACGGAACTGAGTGAGTACATGCGGCTGTGGGGATTCATTTCCAGAAGGATCTGTGCAGTTGCGCCGGCACCAAATGTCTGTCACATCGGTGTGCCTTATGAGCAAGCGTCGTTCCCTTCCTCCTGACCTTGAATATGGCAGTGACTGGCGAGAACTTAAACGCAAGCTAACTAGGGGCTTGGGAAATTACCGTAAGCATCACTTGGTCAGTCGATCGATGGGGGCTGAAAATGTTTTTTGCCCGAGAATAGCTGTATGTTGTTCTTCCCCATTCCCGACCGTGTTTACCGTCAACTGGTGTACCCGAGAGTATATTTGGAATGGATTGTTTACTTATCACCAACGCATCATGCCAACCTAACGGATGAATTAAACATTTTGTAGAAAAGTTCAGTTGACCTGAATCAGATCTTCAAGACAACGGGACTTGAATGATCAACCATTGTGCACCAAACAATCTTCTGTCTGAAACAGTGTTGTCCCTCGAGTTTGCCTTGTTGATACGTAGCAAAGCATCAGGTTCATATTTTCTTTTTAAGGATGGTGATAACATCAGAAACTATAACGTTCCTTCACAAAGTTTGCAAAACCGAAGGGGGCACTTCATGATTGGGAGTTAACACCAGTTATCCTCGTCTTCCGAAGGGATACCCGAAATGTCCATGGCAGTCATAGGTGCACTAAATCTTGTTACGTGTCCAAGTTACCCGACGTCATCTGATCGTTTACTGTACAGGGCAGTGCATATAAAGACCACCAACATTTGGGTAAAACTGTGTGGTGGTTAAGCAACAACGTGGTCACGAGATATGAAGTCCCTGGCTGCTCCACTGAGCAAAGTGGATAGGTGTCGGCTGCTTGGCTGGGATCCTCTTGATCACTCGAATCGTTGGTTGGAAACGCTATCAAAGATGGCGGTGTGCCGCAGTCAATGGCGTACCTGCATTTATATCACTTCAAGTTCTTTTGCTTAGTCTTTCTTTATTGGTTTTCAATCTTCTTAGTAACGTTTCCTTCTAGGATATTCCACGTCACTGTTGAGATGAGCGGCAACCCGAGCCACAGTACCTTTTGGTCAGACTCTTTGCTGCTGTGATGATGGTAGGCAACAGTTTCGTTGTTTCATCATTACGAGCAGTGTTCGCCAATGGTGTGCCATCCCTCCTTTCCCGTTATTGTGAACATCCTTCCAATTAGTCCGCCTAGATATTCCAGTGATCTTGTATACATTTTCTTCCCATTGCTTAGCTGACCGTGAACTATATGGACGACATTGTTCTGCTTAATCTCTTTGCCGAAAGAATTCAGACCATTTTGGACAAGACGTATTACTCGGCTGATCTGCGTGGGTTACGCTTCGCATTTCAAAAGCGCAAGGTTACACCACAAAGTCGTTGTGCTTCCCCTCCCGCCTTCTTTGTTGCATGTTGTCAGCGTAAGACTGGACTGTCCCATCTACTTCGGCTGCACCCTATCGTCTAGTAGTGAGATATCCGCGAAAGTAGCAACGCGTCCGTTCGGTAACGTTTGTTTCCAGCTTTTTCAGGTAGGCGGTCGATTAATAAGATAATTAGAATTCATAGCCCGCGGCGGTTTTGTTATGTGCTGAGCGTTTGCCTCATCGGGCATTGTTCACAAAGGCCACCAGTAGTTGGGTCAAACCACGGAATGACCTGGCTAAAATATAATTACGTAATATGAACCATTTGACTTTCGTTGAGCACGGTGAGTGAGTTTTGTCCATTCCGTTGGGAATCTTGCGATCCCTCAAATAGTCACTTAAAAACGCCGTCCGACGTGGAAGCGTGTCGCAGTCAATGGGCTGCCTGCATTTACGACATTGCTGTTTGCTCTTATTTTCTGCCTTTTGTCTCCTTTTTATTTTTCGAGAAGCTCTATAGGATATTCTTCGTATCTGTTGCGATGAACGGCGGCTCGAGCTACAGCATCGTCTGATCAAGCTTACGGCCGTTCATGATTGAACAAATAATTATTAGGTTTCCATTTTCTTGTTCACGAAGTGAATCGCAGTTCTGAGACGTAAACAAAATATTTTTTGGATGATACTGTAACTATACCAGTACATTTTTTGCCTTTCTCTTTTTCTTAGAGGGCATTACAGACAGGGAATGCTGGTGCCGAATGGTGATCGCCTATGAACCTGTTTGGGCCATTGGTACAGGAAAAACAGCTACACCCGAGCAAGCCCAGGAGGTTCATCTAGCTGTGCGAAAATGGTTGGAGAGTAACGTTGGTCCGGATGTCGCAGGACATATAAGAATTATCTATGGAGGTTCGTTAATTTATTTTGTGGATACTTGTAGGCAAATAAATGTTGCATATGTTGTTCAGTACTGAAAACGATGTTTAAAGGCCATCCACAAGTCTTCTTAAAAGTCTATAATCACGGCGAGGCCTAACAGCTGAAATTTGACTCAGCAATCCTTGTGTTGTAAACTTTATCTCGAGTCCTGCTGACCAAATCTTCTGTGAACATGCTTCTCTTGGGGTGGTGTTGATTAAGTAATGATTTGTCATTCCCATATCGTAAGTTCTTCTGTAACGAATTGTAAATCTGCCTTCACCTTTCAAATTTTGACGCAAGTTGTAAAGCTAAGTAACAACTTTGAACTGGCGTTTTTACTTGTTCAAGTTGATGCACATCATTAATGTGTCACTTGGCCCAAAGCGTCTTTCCAGGGTTACTTAATGGATGTTTCTGGCAGGCAATTCAAATGCGGATTATCGTTCCTTAAAATTCTCGCTTCCATGCTGAAGTCTAACATGAAACTGTTACTAATCCCATCAGCCTTCTTTCTATATTTCGCCGTGGTCTTTATCGTGTTTCGTTTCAGTTTCATAATCAAGTCTCAGTATTAGACCACTCGGCTAAAACAGTAAGTTCCCTTCATTAATCGAAACATATCAGTAAGAAGACGGCTGTCGGTAGACGTGCGGCTTTTCTGGTACTAAAGAGCAGTAACCAGGGAAACGTACTAATGGGGTGAAGTAAATAACAAAAGTCAAAGACTAAATGAAGCGGAGGACACGCATGTTAAGCCGTCAGGTTTGTAGGTGTCTAGGGGTTGCGTACAGCTGTACGTGTACATTGTGTACTTATATTGCAGTCGATTACCCCCTTGTGATTTTAAGTTATCATCTACATGAAACTACCAGCGATTCTGTGTTGTGTGTACCATTGTGGTACACACATATTGCGGTTTATTACCTCCTTAGTTTACTCGAGGTCATCAATTCAATCACTGGCTTCGTATTTCATGTGTTATCCGTTTATTCATTCCAGGATTATCTCAAGATATTTGGACCATTCACTTTTTTACAATCTTGCTGTTTACAAACGACCAGGCAGTAAAGTTGCCCAATCGACGGTTAATAGGAGTAGTGACTGGAATGTCCTCTGCTGTTAAAATGCGGTCTACTTTCACTTCCTCATCCGCATCGCTCTTCATCTAATTGACAGTGGTTTAGCTACTTCCATTCGATTATCGATTGCATAACTGTTGGCTAGTTGTGTAACCCACCGACTGTAAGCCGTTAGTGGTAATAGTCAAATCAGTAACCATACTGTAATTGACGGATGTGTAAAGACTTGGTAGGAATAGCCCGAAAACGTTTGTCACACCTGTTCGCGGGATTATCGATGGGAGTTTGCAAGTGAGTGATTGCCTCTTATCGAATTGATTGTAGTGTTTCGACCAAACGTAAACTGAGTCCAGCGTGGTGTTAGTAGTGGTAATGGTTTCACACGCAAGACAACCCGAGTTTTACTTCTGATCCGTGGGTGTGCATAACTGAATAGTTTTAACAGACAGGATTCAAAATGTCTGTCTAAATTATGACATTGAAATGAATTATAATTGGCGTTCAAATTATGATAGTCAGTATCCTCTACTACCTATCGATCATTCTAAGTTTTAATGTTTTGTAGCTTGATATGTTCACTTTGATTGGTTTTGCACTCAAGAGACTTGTATGGCTAACTGTATGTTGGCATTAAACGTTGATATAGTTATTAGTTGAAAAATGTGTAAGACCGATTGGGCGTCCATAATTTCAGCGCAGTTTGTGAGCAATCGGTGATTTGTATTATTGGGAACGTTCCCCTCTCTGGTCCGAAGAAACTTCTGTATCACGAATGAAACGTTACCAAACAAGTTATGTATATGAGGATTATACTGACATGGCAGAAGTCTTCTGTTTATCCTTTGATTACCTGACAGCTTTTCAGTTTGTTGCACGCATCATTGTCGTTGGTATAGCTCTGCGTTTCCGTTTTGTCTTATGCACAAAGTCGTGCATTACGATGATAAAACCGAATGATATTAATTTCTGTTGACAACTTCGTTTGTTGTCAACGTTTTTGGCTGATGACGTCTCTCTCAGTCTCCACGCTTTCAACATTGTCAGGGTAATCCACGCTGTTACTTGAGTATCACTCAACCATGAGAAGGGGAACATGTTCTAAGTAGGGACCGAACAGGGAGAAAGTGGGACGCAGTTACTAAGACCTTCCACGTCTAAACTAGGAAATTCGACACCAAGCCGCCTACATATCAAACAAACAACGGAGTTGCATCTATGGTTAGCCTTTTGAGTAAACATACAAAGATCAAATTTTGAACGCTCGGATTTGTTACGTCTTCAATGAACGATCAGAGATTTGTCCCAACTGTTCACGTGCTAACATTAGGATGCAGGTATCCTGACGCATATTTGTGTACAAAAGTTGGTGAGCGGTTACGTTTTGCGCTTAGGTGAACGCTTGAACCCGTCGTGAACAACGGACTGTTTATCAACGCTTGCGTGATCAGTGCAGTCGATATGTTTATATATTTAACATGGATAGGTTACATGAAACAGCGAGCGTACCACAAATGAGAGGAAAAAAGAAAGTTTTGCTTGAATTTAAAAAAGAAAAGACCAAATTGACGTACACAGAACGTCGAATGAGTAACACGATTGAATTCTATTCTCCGTCATATTAGACATTCTCCGACCAAAGGTTTCGTCGTCCTTCGGATCCCGGCTAGGATGCCGGGAACACCCCCAGCGAAACAACCCTCGATGTCATTGCCCTGATACCCCCAACCCCAGTCGTTCGCTGATCACCAGGTTCTCTCATCCAGCCTAACTTACCACTCGCAGACAAGATGTATCCCAGCCAACGGAACTTGTGAGATGAGACCATTGGGTTCATGATTCGACATAATCTGTCTACTCTGAAGACATATCGAAAGACCTCATCATTTCTGACTCCGCGTTCATTCCGCATACCGTTAAGGCTTAGAAGGTACCGATCGTCAAAAACAGACACTGTGGACATCGTTTGTGCAAATGCTGTGGGTTTCGTAACGGAGCAATAAGACAGCTCGCGTAGTGGCATTGTAACTTGACCTTTCACAGAAAGATTGAGACCTTATCGGTGCCGCACATAGTGTTGATTGGCAGGCGCCATTCGAGTCTCAGCTATCCTATTTGTGATCTCATCAAGCTTTCTGCTATCGTCGATCCAGCTTCCGGTTACATAAACTTCTCATTTGCACCTAGTGGTCCAAGCCTCGGCACTAGCGTTCTCACTACATACATACTTTTGTGCAAGGCGCAAGCACATCATGCAGGAACGTTTTGTACCGAGCAGTCTACAGAAAATAGGTTGCACAGAACGCCGAAAGTTGGCATTTTTTGCTGAAGTAGTAGTGAGTGATTGTGTGATTCAACGCCATCAAGCAGACAGAACGAAAATCGAAGGCAGATTTGCCGCGTGCATCACAATGACGGACAGCAACGTATGTTCGATATTCTGCAGGTTTGCCGTAATCTCCGCATAATCAACGCTTCGATAATGTTTTGAATGTGTTGGCCTCACAAATCTGGTCTCAAATAAAATGCTGTAATAAATGACGTTGCGGGAGTGTGGATTGGAGATTTTCGTGCACCAAAGTGGTAACCGCCAACAGCTGAGGATGTGCACATTTGCGGGAAATATTGAACAGTGAAGGTTCGGAAATCAACACTATAAATCCAAGAGGATGAATGTCGTGTGTACCAGAGTTTGCGCGCGAGTATGTTTCCGGAGGTGTCTTCTACCTAGTTGAAATTGACATCACCCATTACATGCTACCTGACACCGCCAAAAGTTGACGGGTAGAATTGCTGCGGTAAAACACTCATTGAATTTTTTTTCATCTGTCTAATTGCCCCATTTAGACGGAACTGTAAGTGGTGTTATTACTAAAGTTCAACTATATCGTCATATTTGCCTCATAAATGACTATTGGTAGCCGAGGTGAGGATCGATTAATGTGCTGGACTTTTTTGAGGGATCTCATTTGAGGCTGTTGGTTTGTTTTATTCTCTTTCATTGGTCTGGGCAGTATGCAAGTGCTGTCCTCTTCTGCCCAACAATCCGTTTTGTGTTATATCCAACAGACACATGGGAACATTTTTGCCCGTTTCTTCACACTTTAGTTCTAACAAGCCCGTTTTTTTCCCCTCTGTTTTTCGGTTCGAAACATACTGCATCGATTTTCCTTTGTCGCTTTTAGTTTTGTCATTTCAATTTTCACATGACGTAGCACAGTTTCGTAAAAGTTGGATAACAGGAACAGAACCTAGGAGCTCTTATCGAATGCACTCACACCATTATATTATTCCCACTGGTAACTGAAAATCACTGTTCACTGTTGTCAGTGTAGTTAACTAAAGTAGTTCTTACCTCTGTTTCACTGCAGCATTAACTTTATGCGTTGGATATGTTCGGTATGGTTACTTGCTCTGTAAACTTATTTATATTTTCCTTGTATTGATTGATTATTGTCCAAATTTTCAGTAGTCTGGCGTACGAGTTGACTAATCAGTTATGTCCGTGCAGTTCAATCTGTCTATCAGGTTTACTCGTCAGCATGCGTCTAGTTTGCAACAGGTTATTAAGTAAGTGTTGGCTAGTTGTGAAAACTTAGTCATTGACCTGTGTCTGTACTTGTTCTCGTCTTATCGATAGCGAACTACTGTGAACACGAAACAGACTAGCTTGGGAACACGCTCTATTACATCGAGGATTTACATTGTATCTTTATTACAAGTTTCTTGTATCAAGTGTTGGATGCTGTTAATTAATGGATTTACCGGCCTGTGCATGCCAATAGTGGTGTATTTTTGGTCTGCAATTAGTCGCTCTGTATTGTTGGGTTGTGGCTCCTTACAACTTTCTTCGCTAATTACCCGTTGCATTTTGTGGCAGTAATTGCACATCTGAATTTCGTAGGAGTAAAATCGAGTGAATTCCTATCTAAAACTAGTGTCATCTCAATGTAGTAATACTGATCCTATAAACACACCATCAGTTAGTTGTGACTAACTTCCTGCTGTTGTCGGAATTATCGTTACACCATTATTCTGTTCGCCTAAGTCGTCCGAGATTCAGGTGAAATGTTTTCAGCATCCTACAGTACCAGAGTTTCTTGCGTAATTGACGAACAACATGTTGTTTCGTAATAACTTATACTGCATATAACAGTTGTGTCAAGCACCGATTATCCGTAATGTTCATGTAACATTTAGTGTTATGTTTTTTTTCTCATTCCATGACCTCCGTTTAATGTAAACTGAAGCTTTTTGTGTGAATATCACTCCTATCTAGTCATTTTGTCATTCAAATGAACTTTTCTGCTAGACAATTTAAACATTATGTTGAGGCTCTGTTTTCGTTACTTATCATCACAGCAACAAAGAGTCTGACCAGAAGGTACTGTGGCTCGGGTTGCCGCTCATCTCAACAGTGACGTGGAATATCCTAGAAGGAAACGTTACTAAGAAGATTGAAAACCAATAAAGAAAGACTAAGCAAAAGAACTTGAAGTGATATAAATGCAGGTACGCCATTGACTGCGGCACACCGCCATCTTTGATAGCGTTTCCAACCAACGATTCGAGTGATCAAGAGGATCCCAGCCAAGCAGCCGACACCTATCCACTTTGCTCAGTGGAGCAGCCAGGGACTTCATATCTCGTGACCACGTTGTTGCTTAACCACCACACAGTTTTACCCAAATGTTGGTGGTCTTGATATGCACTGCCCTGTACAGTAAACGATCAGAAGACACGGAGTACGTGATCCAACCAACACTGGCTGTGCAACGTGAGCAGTTGACAAATCGATCGCGCATCCCGAGCGTTCTGGAATACGCACAGGCGAACGACCGTCTTGCTACTGTTTATCAGTATGGCATATCTCCCCGACCGAGAGCTGTACTGCTGTCCTCATGCTTGTGAGGCACACTTGCTGACCACTGTTTTGCTGGTTTCATATTAGATATGACTGAACCATCGCATTTAAACCTTCGGCCTCTGTCAACTGCAACTGCCTTCCTGATTGTCTGATTGACTTGGCAGAAGGTAGAGTAGCAGTTCATTTAACTCACTCGGATAGTTCTAGGACCAGGTTTAAGCTCTTGGTCTCGTTCAATCTGCTGAACAATATTTTGACTGCGCATTCGTAATAGAAAGTGTTGGTTGCTACTAGTTAAGTTAGAGTGATCGATTAACATCGTGATTCAGCTCTAAGGATGTTCTTATGACGAATGATTAATTACAGCCAGTTTTGACTTACATTTTATGTCGCATCATTTCTACCATAGGTTCCGTAACCTCAGCTAACTGCAAAGAACTGGCTCGACAACCGGACGTTGATGGTTTTCTGGTTGGTGGCGCCTCCTTAAAGCCCGAATTTATCGAAATTTGCAACGCCAGAGCAAAATGAGGCGTAACTCTAAAAGACCTGGTTTTCTTCGGGTCATTTGACCTGCCATCATCATTTTTTCTCCAGTTTCTAGTCTTGCTTATTTTCGAACTCCCTTTGCAGTTGTTCTTTTTCGATTTAACCGTTTTCCAATGTACGAGTTCGTGCTTATCCATGGTTGAAATTAATATTTATGTAGAGCTCGTATTTTTATGTGAAACCTTGTCAACTTTGAGACAGTTTCACTAAGCTCCGAGTGTTAATAGCTTGAAAACGACGTCTTCCCATGTTTCTTGAGCATAATCAGATGGGCGGTCATTCTGTTGCCTATGTCTAGTGGTCACAGCTACACACAAACGTGATACACATTGCAGCAAGCAACCACACGATCATTAAAGTTGCCATACGCCGCATCCATTGTATGGCTTTCTGGTACTAGCGGCACGTGTAATTAAGCAGCTGCGTTATCATGAACCCATTTAGCTACTCTCCTTTTGCAGATGCATGGCTCTGATATAGCCACGTTGGCCGAAGATTTAATTATTCGGGTCGGTTAACTGGTCGATGTCCTCTTTTACTTAGCAGGTTTGGTTTGGCATCGCATAGTCCGGATAATACTGGGCGACTGTTACAACCCTGTGGAGTGAAACTATTTTTGGTCAGCACTAACTTTTAACATATGGGACGTGTCAACAAGGTGAATGATGATGTACTGTTGTCCAGTGTGTGTGAACACATGTGAGCCATGCAAATGAGTGTCCGCGTTCGTGGTCCTTTTTTAACCTAACCTGTACGGGATTTCATGCAATAAAGAATTTCGCAGGCTAAGCGTCTTTTGCGGTCACGAAAGAAGTGCAAACATAACACTTCAGATTATGTAAATTACAACTGATGCTGGATTTAAATTTTGAAAGCACTATTGGTAGCATATACTGGATCGCTTCGCGAGATACACAACGCACTGAACATCTGAAAAGTTCCCTAGTGCTGTTGGATAACAGACGGGACATTCCGTACTGTAACCGGTAAAACAATTTGAGACTTGACTAACGGTGGAAGTTAATGATACTAAAGCCTTTTTGCCTCAGAGTGCCAGTAAACTGCTCCCAACACTGGCCCTGGACATCCGTTTATCAGCGTACCTGCGCATGAGACGGATGGCACCTCTATCCACAACTATTCTAGATTGTTCGGTTGTCCGGGCGGATAGTTTGTTTGATCTCTCCCTTCGACCCTAATATCACCCTGTCCAGTGTCATTCTATGATATGCACATTTAACCGTTTGCACAGGCTGGTACTCGTGATTGCACTTCGGCTCTAAAATGCTGTCGGATCACTGGCCTGCTGTTGTCGTTTTCCCAAGAAGGTGGTGAGACATAACCAGAAGCCTTCACCTAGTTGTTTCAACTGATGTGTTTTTTTAACGGGTCGATCAGCGACAGTTCCCATTCACAAGAAGAGAATCGACAGGTTCGACCTCTATCATGGTCATGGCTGTGAAATCAGCTATACTTCGTTGATTAACTGTGGCCTGGGTGGTCAGACGCGGGCAAGCACGCCAGGTTCTTGTTCAGGATTCGGATGTTTTGATCATTGTAAAGTGCTTCTGAAAGACTGTTGTGATTGCGTATGCTTACTGTTCGGTAGTAAAGTTACGGGGGTGGTTGACCGGTTTGTATACTTGGGAATCCGCATCAACGGCGACGGAGGTGTGGAGAATGGAGTAGGAGCGCGTATGTTTAAGGCTAGGTCGGTATTCGCAAATCTGGGACACCCTCTGGCGACAGAGAGGTATCTCTCTGAGTCTTGAGGGTCGTGTATATATAAGGCGGCAGTGAGGGTTGTATTACCTTACGGCAGCAAAACATAACCACTCAGAGTAGAACACGTGAACCGTCTTGAGGTATTTGACCACCGATGTCAGCGTTCGACTGCTCGCGTCGAGTGACACCAACCGGTAAGCAACGAAGAGGTTAGGTAGTGGGTATTTGACAGTGTTTGTCAAATGAGTTCTTTCGTTCAGTCATTACATTTGCACATACTTAGATGGCTAGGTCATGTACTAGGGATGCCAGCTAATCGTATGTCACACTGAGCACTGTTTGCTGATGCTGCGGCCAAATGGTGTAAAGTACGAGATAGCTAGCTCACTAACCGTACGAAGTCTGCCTGGAAATCACCAACAAGGGTTTCTTTTCATGCGCACTCTACCGGTCCATCGTACACGTCAATACGTGCTGAACTGAAGGAAGGTTCTATTAAAGTTGTAACTGTTAAATAGCTGTCTCCTTTCACTCTATATGGAATGGGAGTATGTAGTAATGGACTACTGACGCCTCGGGTTGTTTGAAAACAAAACACCTGTTGAGTTCTGATGGGCACACCTATAGTAGATATCGTTTTTTCGGAAAATCGACGCGACAAACAGTGTTATTCTCAGCAGTAACGTTTCGTACATTTGGATCACGCGCGAACGTGTGGAGCAATTTTAAATGAATGAAGGGTAGTCCTGAAAGCTCCTGCCGTGTGTTACTGAATTAGATAACTGGGCGGTACGGAGACAATCAGAACAGACTTAGAATCCCCGACTCATCATCATCACAACAGCCATGAGCCTGACCAAATGGTACTGTGGCTCGGGCCGCCGCTCATCCCAACAGTGACGTGGAATATCCTAGAAGAAAACGTTACTAAGAAGGGTGAAAATTATTAAAACAAGACTAAGTGGAAGAACTAGACATGTTATGGATACAGGTCCGCCATTGACTACGACACATAGCCATCTCGGATAGCGTCTCTAACCAACGGTTTGAGTGATCACGAGGACCCCATCCAGGCAG
>JTDE01020912.1:26081-44301 GCA_014338405.1 Paragonimus skrjabini miyazakii
CAAGCCCCTAGTGCTTAGCAAGATGCGTAGTTGGGCCGCCGGGTAGGTGCGTTGCAACGCCGATATCAAGTTGTGACTAATGTTGTTAATCAAGTGGTCACCTTTGAAATGAATTTGCAGAAATATGTTCTTTCTCTGCACACTGCAGCCTACCACTTTTGGTTCTTTCATCTTAAGTGGTAGGCTGCAGTGTGCAGAGAAAGAACATATTTCTGCAAATTCATTTCAAAGGTGACCACTTGATTAACAACATTAGTCACAACTTGATATCGGCGTTGCAACGCACCTACCCGGCGGCCCAACTACGCATCTTGCTAAGCACTAGGGGCTTGGCTCTTCATAGCGGTGATACACACTCAACTGATCAGTCTGTCTCCCACGTAATCTACCAGCTCAATTGCAGTTGCAATGTCGTTTACATAGGCAGGACAGACCGGCGTTTGTATCAACGTATGGCTGAGCACATTCCTAAGTTTCAAGTTGAACACCACCCACAGTTGATCGCAGCTGTTGCATAACCATAGACTTCCCAGTCGGCCCCTTTCGAAAAGAAGCACTAGACTCGAGTTTCGCTCTCATTAGAGCTCGTCAATAGTGCATATCCTCGCCACTGCGGGGACTAGAACCAAGGCCACGCTGTTCATGAAGCAACCGTGTTTACCACTGCGCCATTGCCCTAATGTTAGACACGACCGAATTATCATATGTGAACACTCAACCGCTTTCGCTTGTGAGTACTGATCAGGTTGCCCGATCGTCTCGATAGGAGAGACAGTTACTGTCTGTTAACTCCAATCGATAACCCCGCGATTACCAACGTGGTTATCAACGACAATCTCAAGAAACGGCCTATTGACTGTAACAAGCTCGAAGGCCCCAGCTTCATCGATCGCCATACACAGTTTAGCAATCGGTCACTTAGTTGACCCTGTTAAATCGTCCAAGATATTGTTACATAATCGCAACCCGAAACTGTTAGCGATTAGCGAGGCAATGCTCATCAAACAACATCGGCCAGTTTTGTGTGCGCAGAAGGCGTTGACGCAATCAATCTCATTACCGTGGAATTGATTGAACTATTAGAGCGTGAAAGGTCAGAACTATGTGGTTGGTTCGTTCGATTGTTGTTGCTATACGCAGTTTGTATAAAATGTTGCTAGTTTTACGTTGGCCACTAATGAGAATAAATCAAAATGTTAACATCTGGCGATATATGTCTTATGTCTGTTTTGACTAAATGGATTAATGGAAATCAATGTTTTAAATGATTAATTGTCTGCATGAATCCATGATACTAACAATTTAATATAAGCGTTGTAGTATTTCAAACATTTATCCGTTTTCCGTTTGGTTTATAACATTTCATACTGGAAACTTCTGGCCCAAATTTAAGGCAACGCCCCAGAAGTGATGAATAATATGAAGTATTGCTTTGAGATTTAGGTTACACTACAAAACCTGACAGCACACCGCAAATGGATGCAACAGTGTTTGGAATATGCATTTAAAAATCTTACAAACTGGCGTTTCCAATTCAATCTTGGAATACTTTTCATCACAAGGAGTGCATTGTCGTTCTCTGTTTTTGTTCTAGGTTGAAACAAATAATTACTTGAGTTGTTGCAGCATTATCCGTATACGCACCGTCGACATCCAAACGTAAGTAAAATATAGCAAAAACCAATTACCTCAGCGTCAATCATGATAGTGGAAACATTTCGAGCGATAGCAACTCATGTTCTTCCATACTATTAACGCTAGCAATCACCAAATTTGGAATAAGTAAAATTGTAATTTTGGCGTTTTCACCTAAATGATTCGGGCAAAACTGACTGATGTAGAACATTTTCAGCTCTGAGTGGTTGTTCGTATAGTTATTAAAATAAAATGTCGTGAAAGTTTTTCAAAGCAATTTGCGATATACAATCATATTTCTTATTCTCATCATTTGCAAAGCATGTACCGTGGACATTAATAAATAACAGTTTGCAAAAAGTAAAAATGTGCGGACCAAACAAAAAGGCTGTAATGCTTATGTGTTTTGGAAAGCCAAGACAGACTCAGCTTCAAACTTGGTTGCTTTTAGGCACACATTTGTGGCTGATGCCTGACAAAAGACAAGCTATCCATGAATTTGAGAAATCGATAGATTTCACCGTCATATCGCAACAAACTGTGAGGTCATTTGGCTGCTTTGGTTATTCGCCCTTTTACTTCAGATATATATATATATATACATATATTTTCACGCATCATTTTACGTGTCATCAAGTACTGTGTACAGTCTTTTTAAAGTTTACTGAAAACAGTTTACTTATTTTGAAGTTTGTCCAGAAAACTGAAAATAGTGAGGTTTATACCAATGAACTTCATAGGAAGACATTGAACATCTAACGTGAGTTCCTTTACGAACCGTACAAAAAGCATTCAAGTTGTCTTTGCGCGGTTTACTGAAACAACATCAGGATACACAGATTATAAGATTTTGGATAATGGACATGCAGTAAAAGGTAACTTGTTCATTTTGTACACAAGACTACTCACAGAAACTGTTATTAAGAAATGGGTGAACAATAATTCTCCTGGCAACACTCATAAGTGCTATATGGGCTTTATAAGTGTATTAGTTAAACTGGCTGAAAACAATTTGGACATTACGCCTACTTACGTATTGGTATTTCTTAAGAAGCTCATTCATTTCGGAATGCGTCGTACGTGGAGAACATTGCTCCGCGTTCGTTCGCTTCTCCGAAATACCATCAAATGTACTCACAAGTACCCCACAAGACGTGTTATTAGAGCTCTTGCTGGCGAGTCCTTCCTTCACTTGGTACACTGCTGTTTCCAGCGCTGTTCGCCAGTGGTTCCGTTCACGTTCGGTGACCAACAAAATTTGGCGAACCTGACCACTGTTGTCGGAAATCGGCAGAATGAGTTGTGGAGTTTGAAGTACGAGTCGACCTTCCTGCGGTAATCAGGGTGAATTGGGTGAAATTAACAGTTGCGTGATTGAGTGTGGGATTTACAAGTCAACGCTGTACGGAATATGTTATCTTTGTTTTGAGTTATGCTAGAGTAAACCAGGAATCTACGGTATTCTTCGGAAATAAACCAGACAAAGATAGCATGCGACAGTCAATACTGTTGTCGTATACGCTTGAACATTATTTTTTAACAATCGAAATCCTAATTCAAAATCATCTATTGTTTGAATTCAGATGATGTCAGAACCTCAGAAATACACTTCACAAGCAGTTAATGGTTGTTACGTATGATTCGAACGAATAAAGTTAACCTTCTTCGTCATCCTGTAAGTCGTGCTAGTACTGTTCAGCTGGGTTTGAGATAAGCTTCGCCACTGGTCATAGGTCTTTCAACATAAATTATACGAACTACCTTTGCCTAATTGGAATCATCAATTGCTAGGTATTTACCGACTCGCGTATACAGCATAATTCAGTACACACGAGTTTTTCCGCGCATTCCTTAAAAAGAAAGGTAAACTAGTGAACAAAATAAGACTCCCCAATCAATTAATTGGAAACACGACTCCTAAGACAAAAACCTAGAGTGACAGTTTTGTGCATACATATTAGCTACAAACGTACATTACAACAAATGAACTAGGGTGCTGGAGCTTGAAATCAAACAAAATCTGAAGATTTGCGTCGGACGTTTAAAATAAATCACAACCAGTACAGCGTCGACTCTACTGTAGGATGTTTCGCAGTATACCTGCTGATGTGCGGAAACATGCTAAGCTTGGATCAGCTTCCGTACGTATGAACGTTTATTAGGTTACAAGATGGATCAATCACATTGCTTCACAATTCGGTTGGGGGAACCACATTCGTGACAATCAGGGGTCATTACTCACAACACTTTCGAAACTGAACCCATATGCTGAGAAGCAACTTACGTATGTGTTAACGAAACTTCTACCCGAACAATTATAGTCGCCGGAAACGTCGCTGGACATTTTATATTGCGAATTTATGGTTGAACACCATGCTTGGAATACTATCATTCCCTGCTTTTGATATAGATTTAGGTTTTAAAGTGACTTAAATAAATCAGTTAGGTCTCATTACTAATTTCTTTCCAAACATCTAGTACTGTCTGATAAGTTTGAGTGGACAGTCCAGAGACGTCAACTGCGTGTTGATTAGCTGATCAACACTACACGCGATTTGTACATATCTGTATGAGTAGCCATGTTATCATAAAGCACAGCTAATACACCGAACGAAAATGGTCACAGCAAACTGATGTGTTTCTGTTCGCGGTATTACGTTCGGCTGACAGACAGGCTGGGGCCTAATTAAATTATTGTTATCATAGCTGTGTAGTTGAACTACTAACCGTCACCCCGAAGAAAATTCAAGTGAAATTATTTCAAATCTGTGGTGTGCCTGCCGCGGTAGTACGCTAACGTTCCACAGTACTGGCACCCTACCATCTAAGTCCAACTTAGACATTCATTTTATTCACCGAAAGTGGAAAAATATCATCGAATACATAAGAGTAATCATGTAACATTTGAAAGTATAATTAGCGACTTCAACATCAAAGTATGCTGACACAACTTTAAGATAGGTCAGAAAAATGGGATTCTCATTATCCATTTCACACAAACGGCTAGGTGAACAACGCTGCGAGATGCAACTCTTTGTTTATCCTCATCATTCGGTTGCACAAGATACACAATTATTATGGTTCAGTGCATGATGACAAAACAATGAAACGAACAAACGTCACACGGGTGCCAAATAAGGTGGGAAAACGGTTTCAGTGCCACAGCAACGGGATTGATGACGTCAGTAACTTGTGTCAACACAGAACCAGAGCGTGAAGCTTGATCGATAAGGCTCTCAAGATTACCGACAACTTGGTTTTGCTGTTGAATAAATGGACCATAAAAGAAGCTGCGCAGTTAACCACACGATCTGTTGCCATTAATTGTCCGATGATCGAGGAAAATTGCTTTGCATTTGGAATTAGCAGCACTGACTGTTCATTCCGGTTGCGCTCGTGGCTAACAAACATGGTTGCTTGCGAACACGTTTACATCGAGGACAGGTTTTGCACGACCGACTGCTTATACTCTGAAGAGGAACCACTGAGGAATGTTCTACTTTTAAATAGGTGTCACAATATTTCCGTCGAAATTCGCTGCAAGGAGCGAGCGGTCAAATCTCAGCTGCAATCAGCGCAGATGCGGAAGAGTTTCGACAAACTTTCTTTCACAGAAGATCACAATAGTAACGATTTAAGCCGGGGGTTGCAGTTTGCTATCGTTCACATTCATCCTGCGGAGAAAATGGATTTGATGTGCATCTGCTGGATTACACTACTGCCTTTATCGTTTGTTTTTGGAAAAATGTCCATCGTGTCATCTACCAGTTTACCTGCAGTTGCGTTGATGCACCCGCTCACAGGGCTGACCGGGACTCAAACCCGATTAAGGTGAGGCACGTGTCTAAGTGGATAGTGCAGACATTGACTCAATCCGGTTCGGCATACGAACACATAAACAGAAATCCGGCTGTATTCGATCACGAGACACTTAGTATCAACAGATCGTGTGATTGACTCCGCAGGTTCTTCTATGGTCCTACTATTCAGCAGCAAAATCGGTAATATCGAAAGCATTGTCGATCAAGCGTCACGTTCATGTTCTGTGTTGGCACATGGTGCTGACGTCATCAGTCTCGTTGTTGTGGCACCTAAACCATTTCCCCCACTCTAACATGCACTTGTGTGACATTTGTTTGATTCGTTGTTTTGCCTCCATGCGGCAGACTTTCATAATTGTGTTTTACCTTCTGTTAGGGCGCCCCACCATGTGACCGGCCCAAGGGCGCCTCCGTCGTGAGAGCGAAGGAAAAAAATCATTCGACTCAGTCCGAACTGGCAGAACTGTTCAAAACCGGTTGAGACTTTTTTATACCGCTATACACATGTGTGGTCCTAACTGTTTCTCATGATGGGGTGGGGATGTGTGTTCATGACGTGCCCTATAAATAACTTGTACTTGTCGCCCTACCCCGCACACGTTTGGTAGCGGAACAAAGCTTCTTATTTTGAACGCGTCTTTTGGCTTGCCTTGGGAGTGATTACGGGAACAGTCGCGGTACTATTCGGGACCGAGATTTTCGTGTGAATTATTACCGGGACGAAAATCAGATTTTATCGAGCGTACCACCATACCGAGGTCGAACCAGTGTACCGTTTAGGAGGGTTTACAACACCTTCACATTTGACACCACACAAGGTTTACTAGAGTCTTTGCATTCAGGTAAGGCAGCTAACGTCTTTGGAACAGAAGCATCAGACGAGTTGATCCTTGACAAAGACCAGGTTAGAACTTTCTCGGAAGTTCTGGCCGCAAGGTTATCGATTGCAGTTAAAAGGCAGTTACTGTGTTCCCTGGTGAGGCGTTTGTGCAACCTGATAAAAACTCGCAAACGGAAGAGGCTGAGCATTCATATGTGATCAGTCGGTCGCATCTAGTTTGAGGTCATTAGTGCAATGGCTAACGTGGTTGCTTCATGAAGACGTGGTCGGAGTTATGATCTCGGGTGTTGCACGGATATGCACCGGTGACGAGCTCTAACAGGAGTGAAATTCTAGTCTAGTGTAGTTTTTCAAAACAGGCTGGAAGGAAAATGTGTCTGAGTGCGAAGATCGCGTTCAAATGTGACTATTAACTTGAAATTGACCGAATCAGTAATTTAAATGTAATCAGCTAATGGATATAAACGAAACATCTGCAGCTCGTAACGGTTGTTCTGTTGCCGTGTTTAAAAAATTGGTGAACTGAAGATTGTGATTCCCAAAACTGTTACCTTCCGTTTAATTAACTGAGTGTACATTCTTTGGTAATCTGTTGGAAGTAAAGTTTAGAGTACCAGTAGACCGTTTGGAAACATGAGTGAAACGAACACCATCCACAATGGTTGCTAGAGTAACAATAGGCTACTGATATATTCCATCTTAAGAAACAGTGAATTCGAGCTATATATTGATTGGCAAACACTTACAACACTGTGTAACGCTTTTCCGTATTAAAAAGGCAAAATTTAGGAACGCCTACGTCGCCTTATCCCACTGTTTTAGAAACAGTTTTTGTTGGCATTGCCACTGCTTTGGTAGGTGAACAAGGCCAGTTATAGTGCGTTCAAATGGACTTAAAACATGATTTGATGTCCGCTGATTTTATTCTCATATTGTAGCATTTCGAGTGCTATCCGCCTTTTCAAGGTCCAGTCAGTTCATACTTAGAAATGTCCGTACATGTCATTATCACAGATTGTCATAATTCTTGGACGAAGTACTCAGTGAAGTTCTGTCCAAAGCTGAAAGCTCGTGTTATCAGCTGCTCGCTGGAATTTTCATTAAGGACAAGATAACGTTTCGGAGAAATCGTGAATGCTTGCCATCCAGTTGTACCCAATATCTGTTCACTTTTAGCTCCAGTTTCAGATGGAAATTTAAAAGCTGCCTCATTCAAAAGGGAACACTTAATTCTAGCTTATTGACTAGTTGCAAGCATCAGTGAAAATACTAGTCAACTCAAACTAGACCAACCGAAACATTTGCTTGAGCTGCGTAACTGCTATCGGATATGAGCAGCGGTCAGAATAGGCCAAACAACACACATAATGTTATCTATTAAAATTCTCCGCTGTATCTCTAGTGATAACGCTTTGTAACAGTCTTTACTCACCAACTTGGTAATACTATGTTCCAATCGTCGCAGACGGACTGAACTTCCTTCCTGTATAAAGTTAAAACAAATCGATTAGTGATCAACGTTAGGTTGTTGGTGATGTAGCGGTTTTAAACAACTGATATGAAACAAGTAGAATCGATAACGTCTTTTCAGTATGAGAAAAAGGAAACATTTAAAACACAATCAGAATATCATGCAAGGTTAACTATGACAATAGCTGGTTCCTCATAACCTTAGTGCAATATGAATTTATGACTGTTTATATCGCCCATTTCTGATTAACAGAGTCGATGCTCATGTAGAATTTGTGTACTACCTATAACTACAGTTGAGTTTCGTTCCCTCAGTTCAGTCTACCTCAACACTAATGTATTCGCCTACACCGTATAATGTGCTGTAACTAAAAATCAGTTTAATATCGTGCCAAGGTTATCTAGCATGGCGTATTATAGGTCTGCATGATGCTGCAAACCAAGCGAATTGCACTGGTGTGGTGAACAAGAATTTAGACTAGAAACAATTCACTGGATGCTTAGCAATGGATGAGGGGCGATGCTGATAAATGTCACAAAGTAATCAAATCAACAGGCGATTACTACAGCCTACAGATATAAGGTAACGTTCGATATTATGGGGTGGGATGAGTCACATATGCATTAGCTGTCTCATGTTCATCGTTTTAATGTGATTCTTTCAGAGTAATTTGTTGAAGTCTGCTGATCCAGACCGATTGAAAGGTCTGACAATGGAGGTACCATCTAAATGTCAATGCTTACTGCTTGTCCTATTGTTCCAATGAGATCCACTTAGTCAGGATCACCCGTCAAATGCATAGTATTACTAGTTTCACAATTTCAACCTGGCACAAAATCAAAAAGTATACCATAGAGACAGACAGGTGAACGTGTTAGAAGTAACATCTAGGTGGGAAGTGGTATATAAATAAGAAGATTGCTCCTTACACACACTACATTAATTGAAAAAAACCCAAAACCATTCGACTGATAACTGTGTGCTCAAAACCGCTACAGCCGGTATGTTTGTTTGGTCTCCCATGAAAAAGTTTTTCGACAAAATAATAGTCTTAACGTCTACTATGAGTAACCTCTAGGAAAAATTGACATTTAAAAGCAGTTTCAAAATACCTCTGCTAGGTGCCTTTTTCCTGAACGGAAAGTTGAAATTGAAAATTTTATCTGCTCGATTTTTCTCTCTTGCTCACTCATTTTCAAGTTATCTGTACACAAATTAAGCAAAAGAAACATTAACAATTCATAATGAAAGTATTGTGACTTCTAGCAAACGACTCACCTTAAAGTAAAATGAACGAAGTACCGAAATAAATCAATAAATCAGAATATATATATATATTCAATTCGACTAACTGGCACATGAAAGTAAATGCACTACAAGTGAGCTCTACCAGAACTAAAATTTCTGAATACTGTTCAGTTTCAGAAGAAACAGCCTGAAATTCTTTGAAAAAGCAAAACCTACACGTATGTTTGAACAAAGTCTAAGTTATACTTGTCATACGTAGATGGCTTATCGATAATCGACTAACATTTTTATATGAACAAATAAAAGCCGTAAGATACATTGTTCCAAATACACGAGTATCAAAATAATCATTTACTGTAACTTTGATGTAAGAAATTAGATACAGGAATGTAAGAAATAACGCGGACTCAGGTAATTCCGATCACGTGTGAAAGTGTGACATTTACACTTGGCTGCAACTACTAATCGAAAACCTTTTGTATCACACATGAATAGACTGGTGGTGTTTAACGTAAAGATTGATCCAGTTCCTTACGAAATCTGCTATCGTTTTTTCTCCGCAGGAACGCGCTGCAATCCGCAAGGAGATTCTACCTTCCCTGGTTAACACGTTTTGAAATTAACCACCCTTGGTTTTATTAAGCAACGACACCCACATCTCCGTAAAAATGACTCAGCTGGGTTTGCTTTACATATACTCTAGAAGGGGATCTCGTTGATACATCTGAACCGGTGAGGCAGTGTGCTTGCAAAGAGAAATATATGTGTAAGAACAGAGATCTGGTTGATCATTTGTGTTTACGCGTACTTACAAAACCAATGTAGTGCAATTCCAATGGTCGGACGTTAAAGACTAATTGTTGACACCAGTGGCCTGAGAAACGCAGCGCCTTTCTAAAGTACGTCAACGCTGTTTTCCATACATGGATGACGAAGATGGTATCGGGCTCCTCAACTTGCTCCAGTAGTTCAAGCTTCACTGATTGACGGCGTCACAGAAAACGCGGGACATGATAATCTTTTTTAACACTATCTAAAACACAATCTGACACAATCCAAAAGTATACCCCCGTCTTTTAAAGTCGCCTTGGAGAGTGTTTGTTTTTGTGAAGTTTTCACTGATTTAATTTAAACCTATAGCTGTGAACAAACACAAAGTACGATGATTTGAACATGATAATATCACACTGTTTACTACAATCTATAATGTTGGCGATTTCTTTTTAATATCGGCTTGAATTGGTGCCGTAATTTTATATAATTCGACCTACCGTAGTCAACACGCTGATTCAAACATATGCCCAGTTGATTCAGAGGTATCATCCATTTTGTTTCTAATCTTACAGCGGGATCCCCCCGATCACTGTTCTCCAAAAGATCGGGTGATTTGCTGTGCAGTCGTTGAGATGACAAGTTTCGTATACTTTGAGAAGATTTTTCTTTGTGACGAATGCTTTTGAGTCTCTCATTAATTACAGAGTTCTTTTGTTTTATACTGAGGGAAACAAGAACCGCAATTGTTGAGAAATGTTTAATTCAAAAAAAGGAAATTTTGGTGCATTTGTGAAATCGATTTTTAATTTTGTTTATCCTGCAGGTAATTTAAGATCACCTGTGTGTAAAAATGGTCACAAGATCATCTAAACTATCTGACTTGAAAATAACAACAACTACAAGATGGATTATGCAGCAATGCGGTCCTCATAATGTTCAACAATTGTTTATCTACAAAATTTAGCTGGACAGATGACAAACAACTGACGCCTTGTTAGTAGACGTTCACACAAATTGCATTCCAAGCTTCTGGTGAATATGTGACGAATAAACGCAATGAATAAATAGGGTTTGTAGTTTTTTTAAAAAATCACGAATCCTTTTGTGGTTATGATTGAAAATCATTTTCTCAGTTGCGGTTTACGGTTTACCTTGAACCAACTCGATAATCGCCCTTAAACATCTTGAATATTAGCATCGTTATATCGGCGTCTTTCAGACACACAAGATGCCCATATAAAATGTTACGTGATTGGTTGGGTCTACCGTTGACAAACCTATAACCTGTATGTCTACTGTCTCAAGCAGACTCACTGAGTGAAATTTTTATCAACATTTTCATACGATTGATGAGTTCATTGGAGGCATCTTGTAGAGGTCACAACCAATATGGTATGTTCTCAGTAAACCCTCCCTTTCTCAGTAGATCTATCCAACAGGTGGTTTATCTGGGATATACATATTACAGTTGAATAAGATATCGATACTTCTGTTACACACTTCCGTCTTCCATTACGGGCGACAAAATTCTTGGTCTGAAAATATGCAGAGAAACGCAGTGGACTTCAAGGTTTCTTAAAATGGCATGTAGAGATTGGCTTATAAATGGATACACTCTGGATTTGCATCGTCTTGGTCGACATTGGACCTAGATGTTCTGGAAAACCTTTCTAAAGCAACGACATGTTTCACAGTTTGAAAATAATTATAAATTTCATTCATGCGCTCAAGTTAGCACGATATGTACAAGGCATTATCTAAGAGCAATTGTTTGGTTTGTATAATATGTTCATTTAGTGTTCTGTTCTAGTTGGATAAATAACTTTCTACTCAGCTGCTATCTTTTCCTCAATGTCGAGTACAGTTAGAGCAAAGAATATGTTTCTGACCACGGCGAACAAAACGTGTTGAACTGAATCTTTTGAATGTTTGGGGGGAAAGTGTACTTAAGCCAAACAAATCGCCCTCATAAAAGACTTATTACGATAATAGGGAAGTAGATATTAAAGATCAGATTCGTACCTGTCTTTGCGTACGATTTTTGCGCAAACCAGTATGTCGGAGAACAATAGCAAATAGCGTAACTTCCGTTCATCAGTTTGAGGGTTGACCAATTCAACGACCATCGAGTGCATCCGCAGTTTTCGAATATCACTGGATACAATTCCCTGAATGCATGGAAGCAGTTGATGCACGTTGATTACAATGAGTTTAATGCACCAGGTGGATCGCATAATATTTCAGCGGAATGTTTGTTCCCAGCTAATTAAGGTAATTTGCGAGGTGTTAGTGGCAGATAACCAGGCATCAAACACTCAATTTGTAGGCAACAGAAGGAAACGGGAGTGTTGGTTGATGATATTCATAGAGGATAATGCGTAGTCAAATGTTTGTGAGCATTCTTTAATGACTGTAGCCTTTTAACTCAAATTAGTTAGATCCTTGAATAACATTAGACAAGAACTGTTAGGATGACTAAATCGGTGTAGACCAGACAACTGATGAGCATGGTTTTCACGTCAGTGTACTTTAACTCGCTCGACTAGATGATATCTCCCAACTGAAGATTTGTGCGTTGTAGAAACATCCCAGCGACCTGCCTGAGAGAACACAGCATCTTTAGCATCGCATCGTACTAGCACAAATGTTAGTACAACAGTTTACGAGAACCCCAATTGCAAAAAATTTGGACTTTGTCTAGGTTTGAACCAGCGAGAGAAACATGCCTAAACGCAGTAAGTGCTCTAACGTGTGGGCTGCGAAACTAGCTCTACATGACACGGTTGGTTGGGTAACTGGGTTCAATCGTGAAATTTCTGAGCTCCAGGCGTGGCTTCGTGGCTCAGCTGGTAGAGCATTTGCCGCGTTTGGGAACGTTGTTTCTGTCGCTGGTTCGAATTTAGCTTAATTCCAGATTTTTCGCAGTTGGGTCTCTTTCAAATTATCAAACCATCAAACTACTTATCAACAGTACCAAAGTTTCACGTTTGTCTGAAACACAATGATGTATTCACTCTCATCTGTTAGGACTTAGTTGAACCGTGTTTCTTGTCTATACGGCTTTGATAATTTTTGAATTCTGTACTTGTTCTGTTACCTACGCAATTTTTGAAAAGCTACTGAATCGACGTAAAAGGAACCTGAAATTCAGTCATACCATAGAGTAATTCGTAGTAGTAATTTCGAACGTGTTTGATAGAATTAATTTTACTTGACTTATAAACCAAGTTGAGTGGGCAGTATTGGGCAGCGATTAAAATGCCTTCGCAAGCATGTTCCGTTCTCTTCTAGCCCTGTTATATTGAATTACCTCATCACTCCAAAAAGAATCATCAAGACAGTGTGTTTTTGTGGAAAAACTTGTAATTACACCCATGTACAAAGTGATCAAGAAAATCGAACTTCATCGCTTGGATTCGTTAGACAATAAACCAATCACAAACTGTGGCACAATAGTCATACTATGTGACGTGGTTATTTCAGGATTAAATCAACCACCTGAGATTGTCCATCCGCAAATATTTCATCTTAATTGAAATAAACTTATGACCATCAATCCTCTTTCCCCATTCCAATCATTTGTCAAATATTTACTTCTGCTGATCAGCCTGCTGAGTATTGCTGTGTCCGGTAGATGAAAACCACACTGTAGAATAAATAAGAACCGATAACTTGGTAAATGGTTAACACTTTCGAAGTGTTAAGTAAACTATGGTTTTTAAGAATATACTTGTGAATGCACTATAAACCTAATCTATACACTCCAGGTGGGCACAGGTGAGTATTGCACCAGTGCTTACATAAAAAACATAACATGATTACTGATGAGGTGGTTCATTTAACAAATAACTTCTGACGCATTTAAAACATATTGACCCCGGATGATCCAGAAGTATGCTGTAACAGTTGAACCATTTTTAATGGAATACTCTTAAACTAGACCTCCAGCGCGTTTACAGTGGAGGCATCTTGCTTTGGTCTGCCAAATTCATGAACCCAATAGTCTGCACATATTTTCTTGAATTTTGTCACACGTGTGTTAAACAAGACCACTGACGGCCGACAATAACTGATAACGTTTCTATTGAGTTGAGGAAACATTTTGCACTGACCGATATTTCAGTTCGTCTGAGAAGCAAGTGGACCCGTCCCTGTTATGCACATCGTTGAGTAGTCTAAAAATCACTCTTTTTTAAAGAGGTTACAAGTCTTATAAACAAGTCTTCAGGCGAGGCCTACCAGGATGATTAGAGTCAATGAGAAAGATTCCCTGGGTTGACTTAAATGGGCCGGAACATACCTAGACGAGATAAATTTGGATTATTTTGTTGAATTGCTTTTTCTGTTAATCTTACATTAAGACGGCAGTATAATTTTTTTGATTTGACATTCTAACAATAACTGAAGGAGTCCAGTCATTCGAACGTTTTTATCGAGAACCATATAACTTTTGTTCACGCAACAAGACGTTATCGTGTGCAAAAGTGCCACTGGATATAGAAAAATGTGCCCCTGCAGGTGGGACCTCTGTAGATCATCTGTATAGACGAACCATTTCGTAGTAATTGTTTTCAATCTTGTACCTCGCGAACATGACGCGTTTCAGGATAGTTGACCATCTAGTGTTTTGGTTGTTAACGCAAAAATTATACTCGTGGGTGCATGAGCGGTACACTTTAAGACAACTCAAATAAAATTACGACAGTTATATTACCATGCTGAAATTGAACCACCGGAACCAACATATTCAGTCAGTACGTTGTCTGGGAAATGTTACTGCTGGAATCACAGCTACGGGTGGTGAAGTGAAATTAAATCGATGGCCATTGTCTTTCTACTTGACTGATACTGTTCTTAGGTTGTTTCCCGTTCAGAGACCAACAGTGTACCGCATGAGACAAAAAGAATGTGGAAGCTCGTAATTATGTCATCACTTTCTGTACGGTCCATACTATTCACTGCATGTGTCTCTTAACAGGAGAGATAATTAAGATCATGTTGTCAAAGAAACAAACATCAAAAGAGATTAAATGACGCTTGGTAAGCGTGCAGTTTGCCACAGATGAACAGCTCAGAACTCTCTTTGCAACGATTGTCAGTATACGGTAGTATGTGTTGAAACGTCCGTTCAACAGAGAATGCGTTTCAAACCATTGGTCTTACTTTCTGGTCGATGTATAATCAATTTCTGAGTGCAAGTACAATTACAAAACAAACGCAACTTACCCGTCCGTAAGCATGTATTACGGCGTTTAACTCAATGGACTCGGTCATTAACGTCTCATAAAGCATCTCCAGTTTATGCAGGTCAGGGTTGTGTGCTGGAGTTGCGGCACACAATTGCTGAAGCACAAGCAAGGAAAACAGTAATATTTGCTGACTTGTATTTTCTGTCACATAATCTCCTATTATGTAATCCATACTTTATAATATGCAGTGAAGTTTGCACATTATTGAGTGGTGTACGTTAATTATTTTAAATACACAAGTCAATCTTTGCTGATTACGTGCTTATTGAAAATGTATGTAGGTGTGCGTTCGTTCCGTCGGTGCCTGCTTCTTCATCAAACAAAGGGATGTTACAGACGTTTTGTGATAAGGCTGGATTATTTCTGTTTACACAGTCAAAGACTTCTGTGATTAACATTAAACTCTGTTAGGATTCGCTGAGTTTAAATGTTCAGCCATAAAGTTTTAGTATTCAAAGTGTAAGCGTGATTTACTAATCCCATTCTGGAATTTAAGATTTTACTAAAACTCGGTTAGTGCAGGCCACACACAATTTGTGATGTGCCACTGTTGTCATGTTCAAATGCGCTCGATTTATAAATTAATCTGGTTGAATTATCGCACAGAAATATTGAGTATAATTTAAAGGAATGTGTAACAAAATATGGTTACTTTAAGGACGTGTTTATTTTGTCCCACACATAAATCTACTCAGCAATAATAATGTGCATGGCTTATTGCAGTTAATGATAGCTGGCCACATCCGAGTTTGCTGTTTCAGTGGTAAAATCGACTATGTGCCGTTCGATTGTTTTTACGTACATGACAATAACTCACCGAGTTCCGTATAAAAATGCAGTTTATAACTTTATCTATGCACTCCCTTACACAACTAATCAACTTGTTTGTACTATCATTTTCTAAAAACCTCATGATGTGGTGCATAACAGATAACTTCAAAGAACGACCCGAATGGTTCGCACCTCATGATTGTAGAAAATCTTCATTTACTGCCTAGTTTTTCCGGGTTTCTCACTTTTAGCCTGGCAACCAAATCAGTAAGTTAGCTCTTGCTTGATCATGTAAACCTGATTAGTGACGGCATTTAAATATTGTTTGAAGCTGGCATCAACCACTACTTATTATGCAAAGTGGCTACATGTTTTTAATAGGCGATACATAGTTCATTTAGGATGGTTCTTTTATGTTGGGAATACAATCAGCAGTCGTTTTCTTATCACCGCTATAATAATTAACTAGTGCTGGCTTAAGTGGATGGACTCCCCACTAAACTGAAAATAAATTCGAGGTCGCACACTGCTCTTTTCAGTATATTCCTCTGTACTTACTTTTTTATAAATCGACGAAAACTTTTTGCATAAAGTGTTAACTTTTCTTCATAAACCGAGAAATAAAACTTGGAAAAACTTCTTCCTAACCCTACCATTTATGGACAATTAATATCAAAAATTGATGAGATAGTACCAAACTGTTTTCTTACATCGCAGTAGCTTCATAATGAGGCAAAATAAATTCAATCGACAAATCTAAGCATTTCGGACATTTGCAAGTGCTTCACCAGTGGCTGTAAGTTTGCAAACATACATGAAATCGTACTCATTTGCTCTCAGATGGGTTGGAAGTTATTTCTGTTTTATTCGTTGTTTCTTGGTATCACACTAGTAAAGCCTGATAGACCCTTATATCATTTGATTTTAATAGTCATATTCCAAAA
Source organism: Paragonimus skrjabini miyazakii (assembly GCA_014338405.1). Lineage (NCBI taxonomy): Eukaryota > Metazoa > Platyhelminthes > Trematoda > Plagiorchiida > Troglotrematidae > Paragonimus > Paragonimus skrjabini miyazakii. The sequence goes on from JTDE01020912.1 coordinate 42,836, forward strand.
TGAATAGTATTAAATAACTTATGAAACAAATAATTGATTAGCGTAAAAGTGGTAAATAAATCACCCAGATTCAGTGTTGAATACTGTTTTAACTAGGAAGTGAACTCAGTTTCTTATTCATCAAAAATATACTTCAACATACCTTGATGTTCTCCACAGATTCAACCACCCAGTTTAGCGGTTCTTGTAGGAATTCTGATTAGAAAAATACAATTAATTGCAAAGCTGGTGATAACTTTTAGCGGTTAGTGAGATAGAAGTCATAGATCAAACCATTTTTTGGTTTCAGCTTCTAGACCCAAATAGACCTTTCAGCCTCGCTTTCTGCGAAACTGGGCATGAAATTTGAGGTTCCTTTCCGTTAGAGCACATAAGCTATACTTTCGTTCATCACCCCCCACGTTTCGAGCTCGGATGTACGTTCTAATATAATCAATGAAGACATCAATGTGTTATTGTCTCCACATTAGGCACAACCTAATCTACACTTAAACGACCGACGACAATTTGCCAACCCATCTGGTAAGCGCGAACGCCATCCAAAAAAACGTCTGATTACTTTATTAGACACTGTAAAACTTTCATGACGAAAATGTGTTTGGAAGGTAGAATGAATTATTCTCATATACAACCTTCATGCTCCATAGGTCAAATGGTGATTATAGCTGCAGACCATAAGCGATTCCTGAACCTACATTTAGTCAATACCTAACAAACTTGTCAACCTTGATGTCCACACTTTGGTAATACGTGGGAGTTTATTCAGTTTGCAAAGAAGCGCATAGCTTCGAAATGCTAATATCACTGGTTTAGGACATATTGGGCAAATGGGACTAAAAATCCAAAGATCCAAAGGTTTAAAATATAAATATGTTTGTCACCAAGGTAACTTTGCCTAAGTACAATGCGTTTCTGAAGTGTCAGACATAATTGCCAAGGTGTCAGCAAACTGCACTTTGACTGTACCCAGTTGGGATTTCTATCCGTGGAAGTCATACTTGCCCTGTTGCTATTATAAGAGGAAGTCTGCTTTGACGATCTCAAGCAAATAACCTTGTACGAGACAAGTGTTAATTCAGCCATCAGGTCGTGGTACATCCAGATTAGATGATTGTGACGGGAAACAGATAACGCTTTGATATACTACGATACACAGTAATTTCCAGTGTTACTCGTCCTCCATACGCTAACTCTGCTATCAATTCTGACCGAAATTAATCTACACACGGGATATTCTTACAGATTCACACTTTTGTTGGCAGCGGTATTCCTGGTAAAACAAAGCTTATGATAGACTGCAAGTGGAGGAGGTTAGTTTGCAGACTAGTAAGTCTAGGAAGAAGCAGAACTCCATGACCTACAGACGTGTTACCTACTGCAACGCCATTCCGGTGAGGAAGTGTTCTTGCCATCAGGCTCTCTTTTGCATAAGTAGAGTCTCCCTGTACTGTCTCATTTTCTCAAAT
>JTDE01020912.1:44401-63538 GCA_014338405.1 Paragonimus skrjabini miyazakii
ACTTTTACTTGTAACTTGTACGCAATTTGAAGATGCAGCTCTGACAAACACTAAACCTCCACTGTGACGGCTACAACAATATCTCACCGGTGTACTGTCAGTGGTCGCTGACGGAACTCACTTCTGAAATTAATAAACATAGGCCTATGTACATTGTTCGGACTTCGTTGCAAAGTTTTTATCTGCATATCGTAGACATTTGGTCACTTGGAATTACCAAGCAGCGGCTACCATAAACCCTTAGAGTAAAACTAGCGAAAAATGTATATGCTCGATCGTAAACGGACGTTAACCAGGCGATTAGACCAGACTAGTTGAAAGCAGCTCGTAGGCGATCTTTAGTCATTGCAAGTCTATCGCACTCCGAATACTTGGAGTGGTAGTAAGGACAGTTTGTTCATCTACAGATGATGTTTCAGCCGACAGCGTTAGGTAACAGCCCACTGGATTTCACTAGCATGTGAAAGTTAAAATGAACCTGTACGAAACTTAACAGTATACAACTTTGTTTACAATTTCGTAAGTGTGCAATTTCATAATAGGAGATGTGCGTGATATCGAACTCATTTGGAAGTGATAACTACGTAACACTCTGTCATGACTGGATCAAAGTAGGAACACATACAGTGCAATGAGAAAGAGTTACTTACGTCTGAAAGAGCTCAAATCATCCTGCGCGCCTTTCTGTAAGCGAGATATAAAAACGAGCTTAAGCACGAAAGATCGGCAGTTGAATTGGTTTTCAATTCACATCGTTGTTCGAAACCAAAAGGAAAAGCAAGAGTAAATTAAAGGTAACATATTACACGATAACATATTACACGATTAAGTGCGTTTGCGTCTCGATGTGTACCCTTACAAGATATGAGAGAACAATCTGAGAAACCAAAACTCTCAATCGAAATCCGATATACAGTACTGTGGTCTACAAAATCTGAGTTCATTTTGCGCAGTGCGATTACTGATTCAAACGCTGGACATAAGTAACAGAAAATGTACATTAAAGAAATTGATGCTAATCAATTGAAAATATTTACATTGAGTGAGAGTTACTTCAGCACATTAGAAGTTATCGTTGTTCGAATAAGCGAAAGGCCGATTAATGAAATCAGATACGTTAGCACCACGTAGCCATCAAGGTCAGGCAACCTAGTTGAAAAGCACCGAGGTACTATCCGATCAATGAAAGCAAGGAAAAAATTTCGGCGGTAGTCGAGAAATTCTAGGGTCTCTTCAATTGGCGTTAAAGAATCAAACGAAGTATATTGCTTTTATTTCCATCAAAGACAATTTGGGTTTTCTAAGTAGTTATCTTGCAAACCTGCCCTCGAATTGCTCCGAGTGGTTACGTTTTATGCGAATTATGTAACTGAAAATTTGACCTTTGCTGTTTGTTCAAACAACGGGATAAACCAAACAGTTTGAGTTATTTTTCACACAGGTGAATCAACCTTTTTGAAATGAACATTACGTCACGGTACAATAAATCGAAAATATTCCATAGAAGGTTCGACAATCACTTTCAAAATTATCCGCGCATCTAATCCTCTTTTAGCAGATATCTCGGTAACCAAAACCCGACCGTCATTTTCTTAAACTCCACCTATATGTTGTGACCATTATTGATAGGACGTCCATAAAACAAGGGCTGACCTTTCCAAAACTTACTGACTAGCTCTATCAATAAACCAAACCGGATCAAAATGTTATAATCTCTATTTGACTAGTCTAAACGTTAAGCTTTATCAGCGTTACTGTTATCATGAACACCTCTCTAAAACATTGCTGCAGGACACCTGATCGGTCGGTTCGTTTGTTTGTGCTTTGCGGGATATAGCTGAAGATTTCTTCTTCGGGTTAAATGCTTCACGTTGACAGTTGTATCCTTATACTTTTCCTCTTATACAGTATTCTTTCGTTACAACCGAAAATGTTTTCTTCATATTAGTGAATTGCCGACAACGTCCTATTTGTGAGTGACACACCGATAATGACACAAAGCAAAGACTACTCGTCTTAATATACAAACGTAAGTACTTAGAACCTTATGCGTTGAAGTGATTGTCATTTACTTGAAACAATTTAAGATGCAATTAGGTTTCTTAGTATGATCCACCAGCACTAATTGCAGTTTGCACATCTGTTAACATTACATTCATGAACTAGTAATCCCAACTGATCTTGCTCAAAGTTTACCTTTAAGATGCGTGCAAACAATGGTCTCAACGGGAATCCTTCGCCTATTGCTTTCATCAGTGAACTCAAACTGTGAAAGAAACATGTATAAGCGTTCACTGGAAGATATATTCTAGTGTCTATGTACTTGCAGTCGATATTCCTACAATTTGTTTTGCGGATGCTTTTGATGGGATTTCATTAATTGAAGATAAAATGTCAAGAGTAAGTTAGATATTCGCCCACTGAAATTAACATCTGTTGTCACAAATCCTCATCATCATAACAGCCATGAGCCTGACTAACAATTATTTAGGCTCGGGCTGCCGCTCACCTCAACAGTGACGTGGAATATCCTAGAAGAAAACGATACTAAGAAGGTTGAACATTATTAAAAGTAGACTAAGCGGAAGAACTAGAAATGGTATAGATACAGGTACGCCATTGACTGCGACACATCGCCATTTCGGATAGCGTCTTCAACCAGCGGTTTGTGTGATCACGAGGACCCCATCCAGGCAGGCGACACCTACCCACTTTGCTCAATGAAGCAGTCAGGGTCTTCATATTTCGTGACTACGTTGTCGGTTGACCACAATTTGGTTTTACCCAACTGTTGGTGGCCTCAGTATATAATTCCCGGTACGGTAAACGATCAGATGACATACGGAGCACGTGACCCAACCAAGGCAAGCTGTGTAACGTGACTAGTTGACCAAATGATCACATAGAATGACGAGCCAAAATGATTTAAATCCATTGCATTGACGTGTAGTTTGCTCTTCTTTTTCTAAAAGTTACATAAATTGAAAAGATATCAATCACCAGTTTTGTACTAGTCGGTCAACCAAGATAGGCTATGCCCCTCAAGTAATTGTAGCATCAGATAGATGACGGCGGTGTTAATAGCTGATATGACAAGTAGCTTCTAAAATGCCGAAATTATTTAGGTGTAAAATAAACTAACCCAGTCTGTGTATCGGATCCACTTAATAAAAACATTTAATTTGCCTTACGTTGTAAGCTGTTAACAGCTGACGAGAACAGTTGCATTCAAGTAGATCTTTCAACCAGTTACCTCTGACAGAATTTGCTTGACCAAAAACTTCCTCAGTATGCGGCGACTCAGTAGTGGAATACTCTACTATTGCTGAAGTTTGAACCCTTGTCCTCCTACATATGAGGTAAGCGCCCTCATCATTGCATAGTGACTCGCAAGTATTTCCAGTGTGTTATCAGTGACATAGTAATCTACTGGCTTAACTCACGTGCATACTACTTACAGTTTAACTTTTGTATATTTCAAGGACTTGCAATATGGATGAACTGTAACTAAAACAAAACCAGAATGTGATGTGTAGTTTTGAAATGGTTGGCAGAAATAGTTTTCCCATTGTGAAACCTGCAACTATATGTCAGTGTTGTCTATCTCATACGGATGGTTACCACTGGCCGCTTAACCGTTATTTCAACTTGCGTTTCGGTTGCGTAACACAATGTGAAACTTCACTTAATAAAAACCGACATATAACCACGAAATAAAAATGGAAATTGAATGAGTTATTATTGTAACATTCTTACCTTGTTCACATCGCCAGCAATTTTCGTGGAAGTGACAGAGCACATGTCAAGTATCGGGGGCAGTCGTTTATGGTACATGCAAAGATAGTTTTGCCGTTGAATCTGTCAATAAATTTATACCAAAATCTAAATTCAACAAACTTTCTAGAACAACGCAACTTACCTTTGTTTGCAATCATCAATTACATATCAACGAGAGCACTTTTTGTTACAAAACCTTAAGTAAAGTTGGACCATAACGTTACATAATCTGTGTATATGTGCATATGGATCAACATGAATAGAGAAACGCAGCCAAGTCAAAAGTACTTGCAGAATTTTGCTCTCTAGAATCTGTAATATCTTAGCAAATCCTTCAGATTATCTCGCTAACTGAACATGACCGGAGGTACATCTAGTTTGGGGCAAACACCTTCTGTGACATTAAATAGAGGGATAGCTAGAAACGACTAGTCAGTTGAGTTCGAAAAGGGTTTTCCAAATTTCATAGTCATAAAACCCTTTGACTTGTAAGGCTACTTGTAAAGTGCAACCTCTAAAAATCAAGTCATTGCAGTTGATCAGTTTCAATGGGCTGTTCTGTTAGACTTCACTAGTGAAACATTGTCACTTCTGGAATGGGACTTGAGTTCTGTTGGCCAAGTTTATGAAGCAAATGTATGAACGATTACCTCATTTAACACCTGCAAATGGCGTTGTACATCATCCTATGCATGTCTATGGTTTTAGCCTAAATTGCACAGCTTTTGGTCGGCCTTGAGCTACGAATATGGTTCACGTTGTAGCAAGAAAATCTCTATTTATTCTTTACCACGCTACAAAGCTAAAAGCTACTAAATACTTACAACTAAGCATCAGCAAACGCAATATTTTCAAAATGTGTGTGAAATTCACGACGGGTACTGATTGTGCTGTTATCTATTGGATCGGTGGCATCTTGTCAACATGATATTTTATTGAATCATCACGAGTACACAGACAAAGGTTAGGGAATTAAATGGCGATTTATTTCGTTGTGGCTTACTTGCAGCGGTGAATCGACTGAGGATACACTGAGGGAACTCTCATACAGAACACACGCAAAACGTGTGTGTTAGCCACATGATTGTAGTATTTGTATTTGTCCTAGGGAGTTAAATATACATTGTACTTGTTTTTTTGTCCATGACACATTTGATTCCCCCATTGTCGTTTAGTGGGTTAGTCTAATTAGTTTAACAGAATAAGAAACTCGTAATCCATGTTGTTTGTGTATCACAAACCTCAGGCTGATTTGTAATTGGCTCTTTTGGAACCCTCTTTAGCTGGTCCGTTGAAGAACGTGAGTAACAAACAAAAGTTGGAATATAAACCTGTCAGATTTTTTATGGTTTTGATGCGTGAATCACCGAACTCAATAGATTCCGACTGATAGCAGTTGAAAATGTCATTCAACAGATATACAATCAATATGAGTCGACAATCACAACATATTTTATTTGGACTATACTGTCGAAGCTTCGGAACACGTTTTTTAGGTGTTAAGTTCGCCGGAGTATTCAAGTGTCTCTACCAGAATAATGCCCATGACACACTTGAATAGAAAAGACAAAATTAGACAGCCATGGTCATCTCTACCCAAACGGATTAGCTCTCAAAATAATTGCAATCTCATATCGGTTTCATAATCAATAGAAAATAAGTTCTTCGGGTTCACACAGTTCCGCTAACTCTTACACAGTCACAAAAGTAGCGACCAGCCTCGTAAGCAATCCAATCAAACGAAAATTCAAGTTTAACACAATTAGAAAGTCTAGTTGCCTGTAACATAACCAGAGTTCAAGAGCCTTCTTGAGGAAGGACAAAGGTAAGCTCATCCCCGGTTAGATCGAACCCATGCACAATACTACAGAGGATTACTATCACTGCATGGAAAAAACAATGTGAGACTGACAATTATTTGTCGTTGCTACATATGTTAACATGTCGCCGGGATGATAGCCATATTAAAAAGCTATCTACAGGAAATCCGCGTGGTCCGGTCAATAGCCGAACTTTAGTAGTTTCTAGATGAGACACAATTGAAGTAGTTTCTTACCGGCCCATCACAACCACGCACTAATGAATACACCCTTCACATCAGCAGGAGGAACATGTACACATGATAGTCTTGCGGGGCAATTATGCTTGATCACGTCGGTGCTACAACCTAACAGTTGTCTAAAAGGGTTCTTAGAACAGCATTGTAGAGCAAAACTACCATCCGAAAAGCTGGTCACTGTGATAAAATTCAAGGTTTTTCTGGAACTTCTTTCTAATGGTGATCACGACGTGTACCATACAGCGCAATGATTAGCGAATTCGACTAATCGAACACATAACGCAGTGGAACTCAGTGTATTGGCTCGGACTCAGAAGTTGCATGTGCCTTCAACCAAGAAGAAGAAGATCAGACTGTCGACGCCACTTCACACTCTGCCCACCAATGTATGTGCAACGGCAAAAAGCGTTGCATAGGCAGAGTCGGGAGATGCTTGATATTCAAAATAAAGGAGTATTTGCCTAGATGGGTGCTGAAATCTGTATTGCTGAGGATTGACTGTCGCTGGAACACGCAAGCAACAGCGTCCGCAATCGCAAGACATATCCTGATCACTTTTCATGTAGCAATCGAACTTGTGCATTCGTAATCCTGCTACGTCATTACAATCCAAGAGTCTTGCAGTTTTCCAAGGCAATTAACCGAATGAAGTTGGCTTTGTGTTCAAAAACAAATGTTTGTGGATATGATACTGTCCGGGACTTAGTGACCTTTCCTAATCTATCAAATTACTGTCTATCCAATTAATCTAACCGTTCGATAAAAAAACGTTTCATTTTACTGGTAATTTAGTATTGACGAATCAGTTTGAACTGTTTGCATCTACCAGTTTTCCTATTCTAATTGTTTTGTTCAAAATTCTGAATGGAATGTATCGTTTTAAAATAATAATTGGCCATTACCATGTATCGATACATGTTATGTACTTCTCCGGGAAATATATTTATGAAGTAAGTGGCATCGACAACATGTATGGTCAATCGTAACTAAGTTATCAGTAACGAAGGACGGGTGATGAAACTAAAAGCAGTGATGTGAAGTTTTCAACCGTAATGTCACTCACAGTTGATTGATGATTAGCATTCATGTGAGTCATCCAGCCAGAACCTTCTGAGAAGGAGTACCAGACTCAAGTTTCGTTCATGTTAAAGCCCGTCAATAGTGATTATCCTCGTCACAGCCTGGATTAGAACTGTTGCAGAAATCCTAGCCGCAAGGTTACTGATAGCAGTTAAGAGATAGTTACCGTGTTGCCTAGTAAAGTGCTTGAGCAACCTGATCATAACTCACAAGCAAAAGGCGTTGAGAGTTTAGATAGGATTATTCGGTCGTATCTAGTGTTAGGTCGTTGGCGCAATGGTCAACAGGGTTGCTTCATCGAGACGTGGCCGGAGATATTATATCGGGTGTTGCACGGATATGCACCGTTGACGAACACTAACAGGAGGAAAATACTAGTCTACTGCATTTTTTCGAAACAGGCTGGGAGGAAAATTTATCTGAGTGCGGAAACTGATCAAATGTGATTTGCAACGTAAAAATCAGCTAAATTCCGACCACTTATCAATGGTACAAATGCTTACTGTTTGCCTAATATTCTAATTTCCGACTACTTATCAGTAGTGTAAATGCTTCCTGACTTATACTGCTACCTTGACGAGGTTGTCGGGCTTGTGTACTGTTTTGATCCGGCGGGCTTTGCTGACTAGGACTCCGGTGCTTCCAGGTGCAACCTTGTCTGACAGGTCAAAGGTGAGCAGTCAAACGAAAAGCAGTTGCACTCATAGGATTGTATATCTCACTACTGACCGCGTAGGAGTGCTTAGGTAGTAAGGCACGATCCTATGGGCATACAGCAGAACTATTTTCATAGTTGCGGCACTGTTGTCTTCCGTATCAGGAAAAGGGGGTTAGAAAAGGTACCCTCAAACCAAGAGCATTTCGATCGCCCAACGGTTGACCGTGACCGCCGGCGTATTATCCAATACGGTCGAAAAACATTTGTTACCTCTCAAAAGCCTGATGTAGCTTTGAGTACATCCACTGGGCGCAGCAGTGCTCAGAATCGGACATCAAGGTCTTATCAACTGCTCTTTCGGGCTAGGCAAGCCCCTCACCGCCAAGTGAGTCAAACTCTTGACTAATTGGCTCCGAGTGGATTCCCCCAAGAAAAAACCTATATGCTGTTGTCTCGCAGGTCAGACTTTTGAATCAGTGACTCGGGTCGGGGTGCCTCAAGTCACCCCCTCCCACGACATAAACGACCAGGGAGTAGCAGAACTTATCGTTCTCTGGACAGTAACATGATTCATCCGAGACGACTTCCTCCTATTATTTTGCCTCTCAAGTCTTTTGCCTCCCGTATGCCTTCGGGCGATAAATGTTTTCTGAAGCCAAGCCAACTGGTGAACATTAGCGTTTTCAACGTCCACACTCTCCGATCGGTCAGTCAGCAAGCTGCTGTGGCAAGTACTCTCTCGAATCTAGAGCTTGAAGTGTTCTAGATATGGGAGACGCGATTCTACGATTCTAGCACGGTTGTCCACTTGAACTCAACTCTAGATCCAAGCGTTTCTTTTTCAGGGTTTCTGGTGATGCTGAGGCTTAATCCCGTGGTCGACCTGGAGTGGGGTTCGCACTGAGTTCCAGTGCAGAGCAATGTTTGCTCGGTTGGATCTCTGTGAACAGTTGTTTGTGTGCTGTCAAACTCAATACGTCGGTTAAAGTCTGTCGATGCAAGTCAGAAGGACGTCGCGTATTCATTATATCGGCGTACGCTCCAACGGACTGCTGTTCAGATGCTACCAAAGATGCGTTCTATGACGCCCTCGCTGACCTTCTGATGCAAACGAAACACTCAGACGTCATCATCATCATACTAGCAAACAAGTTGAATGGTCATTCTGGTCGCGTTTCTTTGGAGGAGAAGTGGCTGAGAGGTACGTCTGATGTCCGGGCACAACGTACAAGCAATGACAAAAGACTACTGCAGCCGTGCGCATCCCATGGTCTGTATATTTTGAGCACCGTATTCTAGCATAGGAACAAGCACTGTGTTACACAGAGACCTCCGTCTGCTTCTCAGTCGTGGACACGGCTGGATTATATAACAGTCAGTCACAGGTGGCGCCACTCTGTTATGAATCTGGACTCGAACCATGCTGTTGTGCGTGCCCGTTTTGTTTTATCGTTTGCCCAGAGGAGTGCAAGATACTTAACTCGCATTCGAGCGAGGAGGGTGTTAAGAAAGCTCACCAGGAGGCGTTGGTAAACAAATTGCCCAGCTCCTGTCACGTAAGAAATCCTAACGAACAATGGGAACAAATTACCGCAGCCATAAAAGCATGCTGAGAAGAAGCATGTTCCGAAGGAACTGTTTAGTTTCGACAGAAGTAGATTTCCTCAGGTCGATAAACATTATGAACAAGCGTCGTTCGATCCCACCTGGTTCTGAATATGATGACGAATGTCGAGAACTTGAACGCAAGCTGACTAAAGGCTAGCGCAAAGACCGTCAGCGCCACATGGTCGAACAATCGAAAGGGATACAAACAGCCTTTTTATCTGGGAATAGCAGAAGGCTTTTTTTCCCTGATCCGTGGTTGTACTGGTCGTCCAGTCGGTGTAAGTAAGACCATGTGTTCAAAAGATGGTTCACTTATCACCAGTCAACCTCGTCTACTTGACAGGTAGGCTGAACGTTTTGAAGAACAGTTCAGTTGGCCTCAACTAGATCATGTGGACGACAGGACCTGAATGGTCAGGTATTACATTCCAGACGGTCCTCCGTCGGAATTAGAAGTGGCTCTGGAGCTCAAGTTATTGAAGCCTGATAAGACTCCTGGACCAGTCCTCGTCTCTCCCTCTTTAAGGATGGCGGGGAGAGATCGATACCAGGACTGACGAAACTTCTCCAGACGGTTTTGGGAGACTGAAGTGTCACCTTGTTATTGGTGCCTATCAGCAGTAAGTCCCATTTTCAAAAAGGAGGCCCGAAGTCAATGTGACAGTCACAATGGCATCAGTCTAGTGTCTATTGTGTCCAAGTTACTCACTGGTCTCATTTTACATCGGCTCACTAAACCCGAAGAAAGTCATATACATGAAGAACAGGCAAGATTCCAATCCAGTCGGAGGTGCGTTGGCCACATTTTTACCTTGCAACAGATCTGGGAACAACGGCATTGTCACAGGCAGCTGAAGATGGTGTTCTTTTTGGACCTAAAGGCTGCTTTCGAGCAGGATGAGGGTTTATGAACAATTATCTCGCTGGTTTATCACTTGTAGTGGTGTTCGCCAATGGTACCCGATGTCCCCATCCTTGTTCGATTTTGTCATCGACGACATACTAGAGGGTGCGGTTGAGGAGTCCAGTGAATTTGGTGTTGTGCTTCCTCCTGGCGCTAGGTTGACCAATCTGGAGTATGCGGACGACACTGTCATACTCAGCTCTTCAGCCGAAGACATGCAGACCGTGTTGAATAAAATGAATGATCAGGCCAAACATCCATTTTATCTGTAAAATAAAATATCTCTCAATATTTTTCATTTTACTTTTCCAGAAACGCTGAAAGAAGGCAAACGGTGATGCTTCCCTCCTAATTCACTGTATCTTTGTCGGATTGTGAACATAGCAGACTGAAAATACGCTGTGCATTCATTGATCGAGTATATTTTGCTGTATCTTGTAAATAGTTACCTAACAACAGATTTTCTTGTTGTTACAAATCAAGAACGTGAATAACGTAGCTCAATTGTTGTCATAGCAACAGTGACAGTATGGACGATACAGTTTATAGTTTGCTCCAACAGGTAGAAAGATCTTTGTTTGTGCCTTCTTGTCTCTGTTTCGGTTGGATGGTTTGTATGTGCTAAGAGAATTGAATGAAACTAAAACTTCAATTCAACAAAGTTGCCGGCTGCAATGACCACTGAAACACACTGAAACAACATTTAACCCAAGAATGTACACAGGATGACCTTTGAGACTTGGCTGATATAGTGGTCGGGAAAATTTTAGTGCCAGTTGTCTCTCGTGTATGTGCCAACCGAGCAATATTTCAAACTCTAGGCCGATTCAGCCGTGTCCACAAACTTGGGCAAAGCGTTCCAGTGTAAACAGATCTTAACTGTGAAGCAGTTCTACCTACGCAGTGATCTGACTAACCCATTACTTAGATTCATCGAGTGGCCTCCAAAACTCTCTTCATTATTTTGTGGGAGGAGATGTCCTAATGGATGACCCGGGTTGCGGAGTACTTCGTAGGTAAGAATTCGGGCTCCATTGAGATGTCTATATTTTTTGGAAGAGTGACCCAATTTTGTCGGTCATTTTGGGCGCAGGGTTTCTATGAACCCCATAATTCTCCTGGTCACTTTTAGCAAGTGCCAAATCCTTTTTAGGTTAAGGATGACAAACTTTTGTGTTCCAGCTGTGGGCAGATTATGGAGAAGAACACAGTGGAAACACTTCAGGGTGGAACGTTCCACTGATTTTCCCTAGAATGTTCAGGATAATTTGTGCTTTTCCAGCCATAGCAGTATACTTTGTAGGCAAACTCAAACCGTCTGCCACTACGGTCCCCAGGTTTCTTCTGCATGGCGACATCAGCAACTTTATGTTACCAAGGTAATAGTCAGTACAATTCTGAAGACGAACGCGCATGACTTTACACGTGTTGACGTTGATCGGCAAGTTATTTTGCATAGGCCTTTGATTTATGCAGCCCGAATCGTCAGTTGAGGCGACCACATCTTTCGGGTACTTTAAAACTCGCCAGCGTTTTGTGCCATCCGCGCAGAGCAACGTCAGTTACTTGACTATACTGGGTAGTTCAAGAACGGAAAGACTGATTGACAAGGGTTGTGAGATTTATTCTTGTGAAACGGTGATGTTGACTGGAAACCATTGTGGCAGCTTCCCGTTCATATCTACATCGAGCCTACGTTCAGCCAAACAACCCTCCAGTCACGTTAGTAGGCACTTATCAAGACCGTGACTACCCTGTTCCCGCAGCGACATGGAATGATCAACCCTGTCAAAGGCTTCTGAAAAGTCGAAGTAAACCATGTCTATAGCCAATTCTTCATCTGCAGCCTTCATCCGAACATCACAAGCAGTCAGCAGATCCGTGACGAATGACCATTGCCTACGAAGGCCATGTTGCTCATTGGTGAAGAGCTGGGTGGTTTCAACCTTAGCCCGAACACAGTCATCTAATACTAATAGCTCTCCACTACTTTGAAGGTCACTGAAGATTTCGCTATTGGTCAAAATATTGCTGAGTCGCCACTGCACTCAATTTTGAATTTAGGTGTGATTATGAATTGTTCCCAGGCTCCCGGTAGACAGCCAGTTGACAGGGAACGGTTGAAAAGCATTGTAATCGGTTCTGTCAATTCCGTGGCGCACTTTTCCAAGACAAAAGAGGATATCGAGTTCAGACCAGGTGATTTGTAAGTGAACCTGACACGTGACACTGAAGTTTGAGACAATTCACTTGAGTTGCCACCTGTGCGCCCAAAAGTCGTTCGAGCCTTGCAGTTACTCACAACTGCATACTGTTTACCCTGAGTGTTGGGCGCCTCTGCACCTGTATTGGTACCTTCATCAGAAGTCTGCAGTTGCGAGATGCCAAACTTACTCCTTATGTGCGCTGTCATGTCGCTGTAGAAAAGCTCATGATTTACCTTTAGCTTTTTAACAAGACCGCGTTGACCTTTGCTGATAGCAGCCGTAGTACAGTTGCGCCAACAAACTCAAGTTCAGTTTGTCCTTACTGGTGACTGTTCTGGGTTGAACCTTTCGGTGTATTCAAACGTTTGGTCCTACTCAATAGGCGTCTAGGCTTTCCACTAGGCAGGGGACACCTTACTTAACAACGGTTGTTAACTGCATTGGAGATTTCCAGAATGATAATCTGCCACGAATCATCGCGACTGAGTGTGGTGGTGGTACCAGATATTCAATCTTGCCAAGCTGTGTCTTAATCCCTGCGAAATTTGCCCAGCGATAAGTCTTCAGGCCCGTGTTTTTGGAAGTTTGTTGTCCTGTTTCATGTAAATAAATGAATCCAGTTACTAAACAAAATGAAGCTGTGATATCCAGATTGCTCATCATATCACCCTTGCTGGTAAAAATGTGACATAAAACGGCGCCTGGCCTACCAACTACTTCCTACGACCCTGATCATGCTGAAATAGTCCAGCTGCAATTACTGGCTTACACTTCCCGAAAGAAGAAAACCTTGTGGTATTGACTAAATAGTTTTTGAAATTTAGATCCTGGTGGTTGAAAACTCAACATTCAAGGTTCGAGCACAGCGTTGTGCAAGACCGTATTGGCATCTATATGAGCACTAGATGATCCGTAAATCACACTAATGCTTTGATTGACGCCAACTACTTGCCAAACTGACTTTGAAAGATCCGGCAGCAGTATATCACAACTAGTCGAAGCCTTCAGATGCGATCTCAAGTAAAGAGTTACATCACCTTCTTTACTGGTTTTCCTATCACAACAAAAACGCTGCCATGCCTGAGCTAGTCAATTCGTCGTCCCGCACTTCTTCGTTACACCGGGTCCCCGTGATGCCTACTGTAAGTGGCTTTCGTTGGGAACAGAAGTTAGGAAGGTCGTTCAGTTTATTAAATAGTGAAGCCGCGTTGACGTAAAAATAATACCAAGAGGTATCTGCACAGTAGATGAACCCACTCAAGGCTACTCACTGAGTGAATAGAGCTCAGTCGGTGTGTTGCATTGTACTCTGACACCGTCATCTCCTATTGGAATGACAGCGAGTCTGGGCTTTTGAACTCCCGGAATGTGTATGGTATATGTATGAGGATCATCGGAAATCATATTGAAAACAGTGACACCAGGTTTTTTGGTATTAGATGGTTGTCTCCATTCTGATCTGACGCTTTTTGTTTTGTCAAAATGACATCCAATACCAATAGGCAAATGTGAGCGGGCTGCAGTTCAAGCTGCATATGACTGTTTTGCCATTTCGTCTAGTAAAAAGATAGCTATGGAGATAAGAAATTTGTCATGTTACAAGCGTTACATCGACCACACATTATTATTCAGTCGATCCAAACAGGTGATAGACAACCTGGTGCAATGTCCAAATAGTTGTCACCTGAACCTGAAGGTTACTTGTGAATTTGAGGTCAACAACTGTCTGCCATTTCTAGGTCGTCAAGACGATGGTTCGTTTAAAATAGCTGTTTATAGGAAATCCACATGGTCCGCTCAGTATTTAAACTTCAGCGGCTTCACACCGGTCCAACATAAAAGAATAATAGGGGATGCTGTCTTCACAACAGCAAGGCGAATCTGTACATACGACGGTCTTCAGGAAGAACTAATTCTGACTAGTTCTGTTCTGCAATCAAATGGTTACTCCAGAAGGTTCATAGATAAGCACAGTAGACGAAAAGTACCACCCAAAGAAGTGGTCAGTGTAAAGGAAAAAAAGATCTAAATAGAGCTGCCGTTGAAGGGTGGTTATATCATCCATTAAACAACACAAAGGTTGGGGAATTCAATTGAGCGAACGTTCAGTGCAGCTAAACTCCACGTAGTCGCTCAGATTCAGAAGTTACTAGCGTTTTTCAGCTTATCGGTGCCACCTCACATTTTGTGTACCAATTTGTATGTAACTGCGGAGAAAGTTACATAGGCAGAACCAAGAGATGCCTGAGCTCCAGAATGAAGGAACATTTACCTAAATGGGTGCAGAAGTCCGCGTTACCGAAGAACTACAATGTTGATTAAACGCGCAAACAACCAGTTTCCTCGATCGCTAGACACGTCCTGACCATTGGTCATGTTCTCGTTCCGTCTTGTGCATTCAGAATCCTGTCACCTCATTATAACCCAAAATTCTTACGGTTTGCTGAAGTAGTCGCAATCAAACGACTCAAGCTAGCTCTCTGTGTTCAGGAAAAACTGCTCGTAAACTAGATTCTTCCTTGGACTTAATGATCAATCCTAACCCGCCTATTGATTATCCACCCCTCTAGTTGTTTGCAACAAAAAACCACCCGTCTTGTTGTAAGGTTGGTACTAACGAGTCAATACGAAATGCTTGCATCTGCCCGTTTTTTATTTTAGCTACTTTTCTCAAACTTTTTAAGGGAAACAGCTGTTTCAAAATTTTATTCTCACAACTCGAGGAGCACCTATCAAGGTAAATTAGGCGGGCCGCTGCAGACGATTTACGCCAGTGGCTTTAACATCAGACACTAATAGATGATGCTAAATTAGACTGAATAGTCCTATTTAGTGGTCCTGAGTATAAAATGGAAAGAGAAAACCTGAATAAAAAGCACTCCGCCAAGTGTACTTTATTGTTCCAACCCCTATGAATAGATCACGGTGAGAGACCATTTATCACACCCAGAATAGTCATTCTTTGACTGGAACATCGTGTTTATTAAGCTGCAAGTCTTTGCTCACTAACCAATCTCGGTTCTAGGGAGTATTATAACATCTTTATGTGGGGATCCAATGTTGCCTATTTTTCACTTGACGAACGTCTCATCCTGAAAGCGTATTTTCTCTTATGGTATTTGTAATGGTTACCTCAGTATTAGACTATCCTAGAAGTTTTTATAGGCTTTGTGTATATCCGTCTGTATTATTCAAGTTCATGCATACCTTTATCACACGACTGAAATAGCATTCACTATATTTGCCATTGGTAACGAAAGAAAAATGGTCAATAATTTGGCACTGATCGTCAGGCTAGTGATTGTTTCTCACAGCCAAATTGTCCGCGGTTCGTTCAGTTACTTTTCCTAGTTATCAATGTCGGCGCTGTGTTGCCTTTCAAAGAAATGCTTGTAACTTGCTAGTTCAATTAAATGACAATATATAAAATAATGTGCAACAAAACAAACTCACCATACAACGAAACACATCACCAACTTCCTGTGATGAATTGTCTGCAAACGGTTGCAACGCCCTGAGTTTTTGAACAAAATTGGTTTGTAAATCATGTAGATCTGCTATGACACATTTTAGCTCATTAACTTTCTTGATTTGTTTCGGCGACTTCATGTCTGAGAGTTTCTGTAAGGAACCACAAAGTTAAAGGTAACCGTATATAGTTAATAGAAAATTAAAGAGCGTCCGATGGCAAATCCAACGCTTCCCATTTCACGCAGTGTTGACAAATACTGGCAAACGTATTGAGTTTATTTCCTTCAATGTCAGACTGATAAAAAATTGAGGAATATCAGTCCCCCACAATTTCTGCAACCTCAACTAGTTTCCAAACAATCGATTTCCTAAAACAGCGCTAGATATGAGTTTCCCTATCTTCAGACCGCGCAATATCCATTGTCTGTCGAAGTTAACAACACATTTACCGTTTTTATTCGAAGCGACCAGATAACCTGAAAGTTATTCACAAGTAAAAAACCAGAGCGTTTGTATATGATAATTCGTCCGTGCATGATACGAAGCTATTAAGACGGTGACCAAGGCGGCGGCTTCATGAATGAATGGTAGAAGTTTTGATCCCGGTTGTGGGAAGAATTTTCACCACTTAAGAATTCCAACGAGAGCTAGACTTGAGATTAGTGTGTGTTTTCGGTAACTCGTATGTTGTTTAAGCCATACGTGAAATTTTCAATATGCTGCAGGACAAGTGTCCACCAAATTTTTGTTTGCTATCATGAACGTTTAGTTTCTGACTTTTAGTGAGCATACTCCATTTCGTAAGAAAACTAGGATGCGTCCCTTGTCTCCTATCCTTGTTTTGATTGATTTGGTTGCATATTACAGATCAAGGTCGCTAGTGTACAACGTTATCAGATTTGAAACCGTATCTGGTTTGTTTTGAATTTATTAGCATAGACTGTAAATCGCAAAGACACTGGTTAGTGTCACTTGTTATATTAACCAAAGACTAAAGGTAATCTGTATTAAGTTCTGTACAATCATTTGAAATTTACTGACCCCATGCAGGTCAGTGCCTTTTGTTATTAAGTAGAATATATCATATTTCTTCTTGCAATACTTTGAGCTAATTGAGATTACCAACGAAGTCAGAAAATATTATGGACACTTACGACTTTTTAACTCAAGGGAAAAGGCAGTTCCTAAAATCCATCCCCAAAAGATTCACATTAATATAGCCAGCTTGTTGTTCCACAAAATTGTGTAGCCTTGAACCAGTAAAATTGAGTACACTTTAACAAAGAGAAAGATGACGAGCTGGAAAATTGGCAGTTCTTAAGTTGGGAACCTCCGTCTTATTAGTAAATCATTCGACATCTGTGAATCTAAGTAGAAGCTTATAGACCTAATCACATAACTTTGGACGAGATAAAGATCTTTCAAACAATGTCTTCGCTTCTGGTAAACCTGAAAGCACCTCTGCAGTGTGGGACTTTACACCTGGTACACCACACGGCAATGTTTGCTGACCTGAATAAACATGAAATGCGGTATATGAAATCACCCGAAATAACCTTTGTAGTCACACTTCAGAAATAGGTCATAATCATGATTAGAAAAATAACCTGGCAACTAGGTGAGGTAGTGGAAACACATGTTCAGCTGCACAGGTCACCGAAGTCTCATACGTCGAAGATGTTGCATAAGAAATGAAAAGTATATCCTCCCGACGAGTCGTTCTATTTGGCGTGCATCCGCAGCTGTATAGTCTCATGCACTCAACATACTGAACAGTGCTTAAGAAGTGTTTATGGTTTTAATTCCACCTAATTTCTCGAATTTAGAATCGAGTTATGCAAATGACTGTCGTTTCCATCTCTGATCTCACTTCCACATTCCTCCATTTCACATTTCCAATAAATAGGAATTAGAATGAAGAAGATGGTAGGATGATATTGCACGATTTATGTCCGGACAAATTTCGCTGCATCTTTACGAGTGCATACTACAGACCATTTAAATATCAGTGAGAAAACGAACAAGATACCAGAGAAAGTCAATTGTCAGAGTGCACAATCATTGTCACTACCAAGGTAGTGACAACCCTACAAACAGTTGTTGCTGAACACACAACACGGGTTTGAACTTTCGGATTGCAACAGCTTCAGCATAGCTTAGTGTTCGCCTGTGTGACGTTGAGTAGATAACGCGAAATGCCGTTGTTGGATTGCATTGGTGTTGCGTCATTAGAATATGACGTGCAGTGGATGATGCAGGCTCTCTGTTTCTATGCGCCACTGTAACGTCATGTGCTTGCGTGATCTGTTTCTTGACCTACTTCGGTATGTGCTCCATGACCCTGGTTCTCAACTGGCGCTCAGTCCTGCCTATGTAGGATGCTCTACATCTACACCGATATTCATAGATAACGTTGGATTTGGCTGACTCGGGCACCGGCTGTTTCACACAGAGCGTTGAAATCCGGAGTGTTCTGAACAGAATCACTGGGACCACTGCATTGTATGTACTCGTGATAGAACTAACCAAACGACGGTTTCTTGACCCACTTCATCTGATAAATTAGGCTCTGTGCCTGCAGTTGATTGTCTGCGATGAGAAGAATATTATCGACCTATCGCTTGTATAACTGCACGGAAGATAACTGTCCTGTCATTTGTTGCTCAAGTTTTGCTACAAAAATGTCTGCCAGAACGGGGCCCAGTGGGCTACCCATAGCCACCCCATCAATTTGCCTGTAGACAGAGTCTTGGAGAAGGAAGCCGACATTTTTGGTACAGAACAGTAGTAATTGTTCTAATTCGCTTTCGGGTACTCAGATGAATTCTTTGCACCCAAACATGCATTTCAGTATGGAAGGCGAGAATCAAAACAGTCTACCATTCCTGGATATATGCATCAGAAGATATGCAGATGGTTCGATTCAACGAAGCATCCATCGCAAGAGCACCTGGACAGGTCAGTACCTGCATTTTGAAAACTTTGTTCCCCGATCCTATTAACAAAGTTTGGTGCGTACTTTGTTTGATAGGGCCAGACGTATTTGTACTGAAGATACTGTGCAAGAAGAGATAACCATGTTAGAAACCACACTACAACTAAATAGTTACCCTAAACCGTTCATTACAAGATTTAAGCAACCCATTGATATAGGAATTCGACCCGACACAGTGTCCAAAAAGCCGGTATTTCTTCCTCTTCCCTTTAAGGGTGATGATGTGTGCCAACTTATTCACCGTCGTTTGGTTAGTTCTATCACGAGTACATACAATGCAGTGGTCCCAGTGATTCTGTTCAGAACACTCCGGATTTCAACGCCCTGTGTGAAACAACCGGTGCCCGAATCAGTCAAATCCAACGTTACCTATGAATA
>JTDE01020913.1:2344-16097 GCA_014338405.1 Paragonimus skrjabini miyazakii
GGTGAGCGGCGGCCCGAGCCACAGTACCTTTTGGTCAGGCTCATGGCTGTTATGATGATGATGATGATGTAATCTCTCGGTTTCATTCAATAGCCTGACGTCGATATTCAGCTGCTCACCCAGCTTGGTATTTCGATTGCATACGTTTAATCACATTTGGTGATAACCCGAGTGCGTAAGGCTTTAGACACAAATCAAAGTGATTTTGGAGTTCAACTTACTGATACGTAATAAAGCCCTCTTACTGGACCTTCCTTTCGTAGATGGTGTTGAGTGTTTGGATCGACCATACTCTCATCCTGGTGGCAGACTGACGAAACGCCTCTTGATTGATGCCTACCAACAGAGTCCGTAAGGAGCTGAGGCGTACCCTGATCGCCGATCGTGAGACTTGTCTAATAGGGAATGTTTAGGAAGTGGCCCAGGGAACATTGGCATTCTCCTTAAGTTTATCTAATGGCTCCCGTCTGTCAACGAGGCTACCACCCTACCACCAAGCCTGATGCCACACCCGTCCATACTAAAATCCAGAAGGTCAGAGCGCCGGGCGGAACAATGAAAGCCAGTTCAGCTGATTTCTTGACTGTTGTTCTACCCCAAAAAATTTACATTATTGTACCCTGGTTTGTGAATTTAGAACCACTTACCGAAACTGAGGTCCACTGTTGTATTTTGGCTGTCGAACGCAGTAGAACTCCCTGCCCAAATGACCTCACAGGGAGACGTTAGCAAAGGCCTCGACTAAGTTGTTTCAGCTTGTGTGGACGATGGAGAACGTCGTCCTCTGCTGTGGTCACCCGACAACAGTTCCCTACACAAAAAAGTAGTCAGAGGTTCTTGTGAAAATCATAAGTCAGTTGGCTTGACTTCAGTTATTACTAAGGTTCTAGCTTCTCTTTTACTTCGTCGATTCACTATAGCCCGGGAGGCAGACATTGGAGAAGAATAGGCAAAATTTTATCCTAGACATGGGTGTATTAATCAATTTTTGACTTTTCGTCATAGTCCGTGACGACGTCATCGCTTCGTTAAGTGATATCTTCTAACCGTCAGTAGTCAAAGCCAATTCCGCGTGATGTAGCATGTGCTCCGTGGGCATACGGTGTATGTGGCCCAGTAAGTGTAGACTGTTAGCCCCGAAGTTGCTCACACTGTCAGCTCATTGGATACTGTCTGACTGATGGTTAAATACATCGTGTTTGAGCTGATCGGCACCATCTGTGCACACAATATTGTAATGCCGAAATACAACTGGTGTATGCCGCCACACTCGATACGAGGGTAACTAACTTCCATCATGCGGTTGCATCCGGAGAACTGACTCATTTAGTTAAACTTCGTGGTTCTCGTGAAAACCCCTGAGAAAAATCGACTAGTCCCAGTTGAAAATGACAGAAATTTTAGCTCGGCTACAAGTACGCTCTCTAGCGGTTCCCACGTTGCATAACCTTCCCTGGTCTACGAGTCTTTACTCAGATTTATATGATTATTCACGTTTTGTGTGTCTTACATACCACCAAAGTTGTTTGCTAGTTCATCTGGCCTGGATAAGGTTCTGCATCAAAAGCAAAACGTCACCAACGAATGTGGTTAGCGCTTGCTCATAATTGTTCCGGAACTACGGGTTTTCAATCGGTCTCGTGCCGTGTGACCTCAAGATTTGCGAGAGAATCTCAGGCCAATTTTGGCATTCATGCCTTCGGTGTGATTAACGTTGTATCCGTTTGCAAGTTTGTTTATAATTGATAAAATCCCTACCCTGTGGCTGAAGTGAGTGAACAGTATTTTACGTCCTCAAAGTGGCCACAAAATAGTGCTAAATTTGCAGACGTGATGAACAGAAAGAGGGCATACTCATGATGAAATGAACTGAGAACAACGCAGTTGGTTGTAACTGTGTACCATTATCGCCGAAGTCACTAACCACCAACGTTTAATATGCTTTGGACTCATGCCATAAAGTGCGATGGTATTGTACTTGTCATTTATACAAGGTTGAAGTAATGTTTTATTATATTCCGTGAGAGGTTGTAAATATTTTTAACTGTCACTACTGTTTCTTCACTTTTGATTTCCAACACTGTTTGAAGTATATTTCAATTGTTTGAAACCTTGTGTTTCAGATGGAGCGAAAAATCAATGAAATGCAAGAAACGTATATGCAGAAAATGCAAAACGAGTTGACTAAACTTGATCGAGAATTTCTTCGGAAAATGCAGGTCAGATTCGCTCATTCACTGATTAGCTATTATCCCATCCTCACCTCAAGGCGGCTTATTTCAGATGTGGTGTGAAATGTTGCGAAGATTCTGAAAGTTCCGTCAGTGATGTACAGTCGTGTATCGAACGGTGTGAGGTTCCGCTCACCCAAGCGCACAACCTGATGCAATCAGAGATGTCATCATTTCAGGTAAGTGTGCTAGTAGCATTTGCTTCTGTAATATACACCGGCCCATATCTCTTCGTTTTGGAACTCAGTTTTGTTTCTTCACTTGTGAATGGGCGTGACAATTAAACATCCCATCTTACAAGGCGATCGTCAGATGCAACCTTGTTCGTTACCTTGGGCCTTTTCAATTATAACAATCAATATAATCCCCAACGGTGTAATCAGAAGCGTTGGAATCTGGAGTTATAAGTGCTCATGATATGTGAGCCCAAAAGCTAGCAACTACCGCAGCTAATATCATATTGGCTCTTCTCTGTCGTCGAATACCTTCGAAACTTTGCCGGACGGCTTGTACCCGACGGCAGTTTTCCAGATAGCAGAGTCCTACAAAGTTAGCGAGCTAACCATTCACAGAACACGCAGCGTGGTTCCCACTAGCAGATTATTCACAAACCTACTTTTTGGCGGTCAAGTTGTTTCCGGGTCGTCAGCGTTAAACATGTGACTGGGCCGGACTTCAGTAGGTTTAACAAAGTTATCTTCGTTTTTCCCATCATAGTGTCCACGAAGACTTACACTTGTCTCGGTGAAATCTTTCGGTGTCTCGCTCTGACGTTGTTCTATATCTAGCGAATGGCACGAAATAAGCGGATCGCTCGGATGCAGTGGGACAGAGGGTGGAAACGGAGCATCTCACTGGAGGAGAAGCTACAGTGACAAGCCTCCTGACGGAATGGGATCAGTTGAAGCTATCTGTACACAAATGATTGCTCGCGTGCGTTTTTTCCATCACCCATCAGTTCCATCGCACGATGTGTTCCAGTGGCCTTGATTCACTGGCCTTCACCGACGAAACCCGATTCGGAGGTCAGCGTTCACACACTGACACAGTAATTAAAAGGGTGACACCCTTTTACCTTCTTCCTCACGTTGCCTTTCTTATTTTTGTCCTGGGCTCAGTAGTCAACATTGTCCTGCTAGTCGAAATTTCCTGTATTCGAATCATCCTTATTTGGCTTTTTACAAAGCTTCAGCAGCCTGATAGTATGCCAGATCGCGTTTAATCGCACCGTTGTACGGCAGCAGTCAGTGAATGACTTAACGCTTGCTACTTTATTTTGTCTTCTAATAAGAAGGCACGTGCATATTGTTTTCCGCGGTATGCTCCTCCAACATTGTACAGCAACTGCGTAATCATTACAGGCTAGAGTCGCTCGGTGGCTTTCTCTCCATTTAGAGGGTCAATAGCACTTTAAAACGCTAACATTCATGATGAGGCCTCAGTATTAACCACCGATGCATGTCCGTCTTGACAAAACAGTTTTGTTTTATTCACTTTGTTACGTCCGTTGATCGGATTTTGGAGTCTGAGATTCTCTCCCTCCCAAGAATAAACACACTCCGCGAAAGATGTGTCTCTCGATGGAGAGTACCGTGCGATCAAATTAGTAGGTACTTATCATCATAGCAGCCATGAGCCTGACCGGAAGATACTGTGGCTCGGGCTGCTGCTCACTTCAACGATGACGTGAAATATCTTAGAAAACGTTACTAAAGAGATTGCTTCTGTCGCTGGTTCGAATCCAGCCGAAGCCCTGACTTTTCACAGTTGGGTCTCATCTAAATTCATAAATCTGCCATACTACTTATTAGCAATACAAATTCTAAGCTCAACAGTCGCGTTGGTGAATTCCAGCGTGAACTATTTGAGAAATCCTGCCGGGGCAGTCAATCCCTTGGATCATTTGGTGAATTCCATATGAGACAGTGGGACGGGTGGGTAACCGAGCCCAAATGTGAAATTTCCGAGCTCCTGGCGTGGCTTCGTAGCTCAGCTGGTAGAGCGCTTGCCGCGTTGAGGCATGGTGTTTCTGTCGCTGGTTCGAATCCAGCCGAAGCCTTGAATTTTCACAGTTGGGTCTCATCTAAATTCATAAATCTGTCACATTATCTATTATTAATAAAAGACTAAACGGAAATGCTAGAGGTAGTATGAATGCAAGCACGCCATCTCGGATAGCGTTTTTAACCAGTGGTTTGGGTGATCACGAGCACTCCAGCCAGGCAAGCAACCTCTGTCCACTTTACTCAGTAGAACAGTCAGGGTCCTTGTATTTCGTGACCGCGTTGTTGCTTGATCACCACACGGTTTTACCCAACTGTTGGTGGCCTCAATACGTCAAGGTAGCAGTACAGGTCAGGGTTATTATTTTATTTATTAATTAATGGGTGGTAATTTGGAACGCCAAATAGTAGTCGCGAATGTATTTAACCCAAGTCCAGAGTTAATTTCTGTGTAGTGACAATAACAACGAAGGTGTGATTCAGATAAAAGTATGTACAGTTCAACTGAATACGCAGTAATACGACAGTGACACAATGTTCAATTGCGAGTGGCAATCGCTACAATATTCTGACTGTCTGTTTCGATATCTCCGATCTGATTACGTTTGCGCTAACAATTCTCACCCTCTAATTCTGTATATCTCCAGTCACGCATCAATCAATGTAGCGTTGAGTGCGCCGATCGTGCTCGTGACAGAATGGTACAGGATCCAACGGAAGAGCAAATTCAGACGGCAAAACGGCAAGTTTTGGATTGCGCAAAAAACTGTGTTGAAACGCAACTTACCACCGGACTTCCAGCACTCGTCAGCAGGCTAGCACACCAACTGAAAAAATTGAAATCAGATCAATTAAAGCTAGCACCCTAGACACGCCCAAATTCCGGTTAGCCGATTTTATCAGCCCGCCGCCTTTGCAGAGAACAAGACTTTTGTATTTTTTCCAGAATAGCCAGCGTGTTAATCTCCCTGTGCTTCTCCCAAATCATTTTTCGTCCATGGCTGAACACTGCTCCTACGTTCTGATGTATGTACGCAATTTTTGACGCACCAATTTTTTTAAAAAACAAGGCTAGTCATTTGTTAGACTACTGTTCTGCGGCATACTATACGGATGTCTACTACTCTTTTTATCGTTCGTCAGTCGTTGCTTACGGGCAGTGCTCAGTGAGGTGTTAGTTCCCGTAGGTGCGACTTTGTCATGTGGGTCCACTGGAAACAGTCTAGGAATATTAGCGAGAATGAACAGATATTACAAATAACAGAACTATCCTTACAGTTGTGTCACCGCTGTCTTTTGAGCTCAGACACAAGTCAGGTGAAGTGTCTCCCAGCACATACTCACTGCATCAACGTAATTGTATATTTGTCTCGAAACATGACGTGATTAGGTGGCTCTACTGCGTAAAAACTGACAGTTTTGCATTCTTCATTGATTCCTTGAGAGCCGGTGAAAACAGGTAATATCTTGTTTCCAAATCAGGCCAGAGGCTTCTGTTATAGTCAGACATACCAACACCATTGCGTGAGGTAAACTACTACCCATGTGTATTCGTCTGTCCATTTTCGCCCTGTATTTTGTTTGTCAGTTCAGTATGACGTGAATTTCTTTCTAGTGTCGAAATAATTGATAAAAACTATCTTAACTCTGGCAAACGGGTCCGGTGGCATGACTTCAGTTTCGGAGCGCCGCGTATGTTACGAAATCACAATTCTGACAGATATAAGGAGAACTTCACTCACAAATTATTGCAGTTTTCAAATTCGGACGTTTCAGACAGAACCCCTTGAACAGATGCGCTAAATCCACGTTTTGCTCATCAGCAATGTATATCCTTGCTGCGACCGAGGTTGGAATTCCGGACGTTTTCGCGGGGCATGCGTATCGTCTGTAGGTACGATCGAATTGCTGCATGGAAACGTTTAGTTACATTCCTTTGTGAGTAATGCTCAAGTGTCCGGATCGTTCAAGAAGGAGGCAACAATGGCCCTCATCGTTAACCCAGCGAGTAGAGTTTCTCACTAAATCGAACCTACAGAAGTCATTAAACTTGCAGAGCGGTATACTGATAAGCAGTACAGGATTTAGTTTGTGTGAATACCAAAGCTACAACTGGTTAAGTAATGTCTGGGTAATAACCGAAGTCCCTGTTCCTTAAACGTCTAGGCTTTACACTCATATTTTGCGAAGCAAAACATGCTAAGTCCGTCAGAGATATAACAAGAAACTTCAAAGCAGAATATCTGTTTGATCGAATATTTGTGAATTGTGTCTTTTGCATCGTCTAGACTACCATTAAAATCCACTGATGGTAAATTAATTGTAGTGATTGACAGGCAGCTGTGACATTTTGACCCATCTCAGTTGGGCGCTGTTCTGATGAAGAATCGTGCAGCATACGATAAAAACTTATTATCCAGTTGAGTTGTTGGCTGTACGAATTGTTGCAAACTTGTTAGTTTTGTGTGCTACAGCCGGAACGTGTTTGGAAACGATGTCCTGCATGAAACTGTTAAATTTTTCGAATACATACAAAGGAAATATTGTTAGAAATGAATTTGTCGGAAGCTGCAAATGATTCCTAATCTTACAGTGACTCCGAGAGCTACCACAAACTCCAAGCTTGGTTTTTTTTTTTCGGATAAAGCGGTCTGTTAAAATCAACGTTTGAGGCTCTGTTCATCTATGGCCAAATGACACCTAATCAGGGGACGGTGTACCCCTGCTGTCTTAATAACTGCTTGTATCGTGTTTTCCAGTTAACTGTCTGCCTGTTTCCTAAATTATGTGTAATGCGTTAATTAAGTTGCCCGATAAAAGTGACAGGGAGTAAACCGCGCAATGCTGGTTGACCTCATGATAAAAATAAGACAACTAATAAATAGGCAAATAAAATCTGTGGGATCACTGGGGAAGTAAGACTGGATTCTTGATAATGGATAGTCCGTCGCAATTTAAAAACCAGTCAGTTTGGATGATTAAGTCAGTACTTCTAGCCTAGATCGTATGAAATAGACAATGAAACCAAAGATCATTTGTTACGTTCTCTACAGTCATCTTTTGATAGTGGAACTAGTTGTAGCTTATTCTTAGCGTTCACTTGGAGACTGGGAGGTTGGTCTCATGGTTGGAAACGATTCTTTGAGAACTGTTAGACTTGAGCAGGCACATGATTTTCAACGGTAAGTTGCATGTCCAAAAAACGGACTAAAAGTATGCATGGCAGCAGCGCGATGTGTTCGTTTCCTCATGGCAGAAAAATCGTTCAGACCATAATCCATCGGAACAAGAAGTCAGGATGTGAATGCGAAAAACGTGTGATGCTCTTTACGAACACTTGACAAAAGATTTCTTAGGTCTTGTGGTATACTAAATTAATAGTAAATCGAGAATCGTGGTGGATATATAGTTTCATTACCCGCAATTTGGTGAAAATACCACGTCTGAATTCGTAAGATTTAAACATTCAACTCGTAGGGCTGGAAATAGGTTTTTTGAACGATAAGGCCTATCCAATAATCGGAATCCTCCGATTACAGGGTACCACACAGTTAATTGCCTAGACCGAAAAACAGTAGTTACTTTTGAGGTATTACATGGCAGTCTCATCGCGTTGACCTTGAACAACAAGGAGTGTACTTTGACTAAACTTTTTCATGTCTCTTAAAGGTGAAAAGTAATTTACTGCCATCCAATCTGATCAGGAGTAACATTTAACGGGCTAGTTTCTTAATCAAAAATGTATGTTTAATGAACGTTACAAAATCGATGCGCTATAAGTGCACTTTTTCTACAGAGTTGTTTACACTGTTAAAATACGTCATTTGGGTTATCACGGAACAGGCGTGTTATTAGTCGAGTTATTGGTACAGTCTGTAATGCCTTCAATCACAGGTAACTGTGGTTCGCGACCTGGCCAGGGATTTGGACGACCAATATGCGCTGAACAAGGCATTTGTCCATATATTTCACAAATACATTGTCTGGGAAACCTGGAGGAGAAAAGTAACAAAAGATAATGCAGGCTTACCGGATACCAAAATTTGCGGGATTGTCGTCCGGCTTGGCGTCAACATTTGCAATCGAGGGTGAATGATTTGGTTTTCCCAAAATTGACTTCAAATGGTCGTGTATTTCGCTACCTTTGCGGAACGAACAATCAACTAATATTTCCTCGTCATTGTCCAAGTAAACTTGCACGAACGGTGTGGGACACATGTTCTTCAAAGTGATAATCTGCGAAACGGTATACTTTACTACAACAATCTGTACCTGAACTTTGGGATTTTTAAACTGAAGAGGTGGCAGGAACCACTTAATCAGTTCATCACACCCTTTGGATATATCTTGGCCTGGTACATGATGTATAGTGATTATTTTGACGGCGTCGTTTAAAAGAATCCGGCCGGATCCCAGATAATTCTTTGTTCGAGTAAGAGCCAAACGACCACCTTTCAAGAAGGGCATCCCAATACATACGTCTATATGACTCCGACTTCCAGCTGAAGATGCATTTTAATGACAATGTGGTGGTTAACACAAAAACAAAGAAGTTTGGGAAATAAAATAGGCCTACAAGAAAATATAGATTCACCAGTTAACTTGTCCCTGGTCAACCCACGTCGAGCGAATCCGCCGCCTCTTTGACGTTCTATTCGTTGTGATTTAGCCAATAACGCGATAGTTGTTGAGACAAACGTGCATAACTGCCTAAAACACAAATACAGCCGATAATTCATTGTAAACAGGTAGCGAACTAGTATTGCTCAAGCTAGAAGGAAACACTGCGGTTCACTCCATGTGAACACCGCCACGGTCAACTTAATCGAAACAGGCCTCCCGAAACATATTAAGCCTGGGGCCATAAGTTATCTTCTGATTGCTTGCACAAACTCAGCTTAATTCAAACTCTGTTATGCGCTTTCTACAGACTGAAAACTGTGAAGTCCGAGGATACTGTGCTAGAGAAGTTGAGATGCATCTGGATCAATAGGCGGCTATAGTAGAGGATCCTAATAATAGGACAGTGAGTAAAACACAGCACGCATAGATCAAACGCAGAACACGGTTAGGAATATACACACACGAAGGCCATTAGGCGGGTATATATTTGCATAGGCC
Source organism: Paragonimus skrjabini miyazakii (assembly GCA_014338405.1). NCBI lineage: Eukaryota > Metazoa > Platyhelminthes > Trematoda > Plagiorchiida > Troglotrematidae > Paragonimus > Paragonimus skrjabini miyazakii. The sequence goes on from JTDE01020913.1 coordinate 11,700, forward strand.
ATTGCTAACAAGTGGGACTGTTGTAAATACACAACTTGCATATAGTCCAGGGCACTAACGATTTGATAACCGCTGCGTTCGTGTTAACCTGTCACACCGACCGAAGGTAAAGAACATTTGCGCTTTTGTTACCATAAACAGCTTATGCCGCACTATTTGATTCCACTCGCATCCAGCGAAAACCTGGGGCAATAAGATCAACGAACGTGTAGGCGGAGATGCTTGTACCACACAGCTCAAGCTGATCTTGCCAGTTTTGATACTTTACGCCTGTGCATTGCACTGATTCGAAAGATTATGATGATCAGAGTCTCAGTCCTGTCGTGTAAAGCCATGCTAAGACAGGTCAGAGGGAGGCAATCCGACGAAATACTCTTACGCAGACGAGGTTGCGTGTGACTATAGGTTGCACGAAAGTCCACACGAGATGAACTGCGACAGTTTTAACAGTTGCAGCATTGTATTTCGAAAATTCGAAGGTAGAAAAGATACCCACAAATACACTTAAATTAACAATACGGCGAAATAAATTGTTATTTTACTGAAATGCAGTTCAATTGTTAGTCACAAATGAGGCAAATCGATGGGATGCTTAATGCTGTAATTCACAAGAAAGTCTTACTATTACACCACGAGTCCAGATACGGGAGCGCATTTTTATGAGTATCATTCAGCTAGGCTGATAATTTTCCCTTTATGTGCTTCCCTCTCGAGCGCAGTTGTTCACATGTGAGCAAGATTGGTTCGGCACGACATTTCTTTTTGGAGCCGCGGGCCGTAGGTTGCCGGTCCTTCATTTAGAGGTCGTTTAAACAACCCAATCGAAGTCGAGGTTATCACTTTGGTTAGAAAAACTGCCTGGTGCGGATGACGGAGTCAGCTGCGTGGTGTGGTCGGTTCACATTTGTTGGCCGCTAAAATAAGGCTTGTTTGGGACCTGCAACAGACTTTTGTTTTGGTGACTGAAAGTGAATGTCCCGAAAGCAAATGAGCTTTTCAAACAGGCGCCTCTATGCTAGGGAAGAAAATTTGACGGGAGAGACTGTCTGAAAATGAGTAAGCTGTCGGGTTGTGCACTCTGGTTGGTTCTTATGACGGCAAGACTGTTCTGTAGGAGTGAGCAAGTTTGAATGCTGACCTGTAGAAATGGTCGTACTAAATTGTTGTAGAGGCCAATGAGGTAACACGCTAGGAGACGCTTAGACGCCCTGCTGATGAGCAGAACTACGTCTGTTGACTTGGTTGTGTGGATAAACGTTTGATCAGATTCACTCATTAGCGTGGTCGTTAGTTCTTAGGCGTATGAACTAACCCTGTACGCAAAAGTGGCTATATTTTCCTGTGATACCATAAGGGTTCACCATCACCAAAGGCATTATTACTGGTTCTCGCCGATCCATAACTGCCACACAACCATGGAATAAAGGCAAGCCCTGGCCAATATAAAAAAAAGCAATTGTCGGCGCTCAAAACTTTCACCGTCATGGCGCCTGTACCTTGCAAACAAACCATCGACCTACAAATGGAAGTGAGGCATCGTCAGCTTAATTACGGTTTTCACTGCCCTAGGTCATTACGTGCGAATATTTCACGGAAAAATCGGCCAAATCATGACAACATTAACGTCACAAAACTCGACTAACCGCCATCTCACTTAAGGACTCCAGCCACCGACTCTTATGAGTCGCGAGGGCCTCATCTCGAGTGACGGAACGGATATACAGCGACTAAATTCCTCGTGTACACTTTCATTACTCCACACTGTCCACCTCGTACTAGTCGACTGCAGCATCAGTAAAGAGTGTTCAATGTAGCAGATGCCTGACTGGCATCCTTAGCGCGTGGCCCAACAACTTAAGGTTATGCTAACTTACAGATGAAACAAAGGGACTCACTTGGCAATCGTCACCAAACACCCGCCTCCCAACCTCTTCCTTGCCTACTCGTTGGTGCCACTTAATGTGAGCGATCGGACGCAGATATCGAGGGTCAAACACCTGAAGATAGTTCACGTGTTCTGTTCTGAATGTCTAACTTTCGGGGCCGTAAAGTAACACAGTCGCCCTATACATGTGACCCTTGAGTTTTAGAGGTGCCACCGATGTTCTAGATTGGTGAAAGCCGTCCAGGCCTGGGAGATACGAGCCTCTGCTTTATTACTTATACCTTCGCAACCGCTGGTACAACTTCCTAAGCACACAAACCGTTCAACTTCCATGAGACTGAAGAAGTGAAAATAAGGTCTGGACGTCTTCAAACGTTTGCAGATATTTTAAATGACAACATATGTGTAAGCCATGGGTTGATGTCGCAGATAATTGAATTTACTGACTGCAACCAATAAATAACTTCCTCCTTCCATGCCAGAAGAAGGGATAACGCAGAATATAATATAAAGTTCCAGGTCCATATAAGATTTGAATGCTGGGAATCTCACACGGTTGATCCTGCGGACACACGTCGATGCAACAGGAGATCCATACAATTAGGAAAACCTAGACCAACCAACTGTGTGCTTGTGAATCCAAATGGGCCAATCAAGTTATGTCCACATGATCAACACAGCAGTCGCCATGTGATAAAAATAAAACAAATCAATACGAAGGGAGCAGTGGGTGAGGGTGGATTAAGTAAAAGTGGTTGACAAGAATCAATGAGGAAAGCGGAGACAGGGACGGACGGTAAGCAAGATAAATATGATATAAAATGAAAGATAAAGAGTAGTTTTTGTATCCAGAAAGAGTGAGCTTTAATCTTATAACATCAAAATCATGCCCGAAATCTCCGATTGACTGCAAGAGCACAATATCCTCTGAGGCTAGATTCCACATCCACGTGATCCGGCCGAGACTTGTCTAACGTCAGCGGGTGACCGTGGAGAGTATATAGCCGTGCCGGCAAAGGTCATGATCAATGAAGCAGGCCAGTATACGAAATGTTTGAAACAATTACCGCGTAGTTGACGGCAAAACAGTTGGTACATATTAAATTTACCCAACTTCCGTGAATATTAGACCTTTCGAACTAGGCACCCGGCGAGTGCTCAAGTGCGTCATCGCACGAGATGGGTTTACCTGGACACAATATCAAAGGTTTCATTAACACAGTAGAACTTCATTAGAGCAGAAAGAAGACATATATTGCGATATGTTCTTATATGTCCTTATTTGTATGATATATATGACTTGCATGTTTTACGTTTGCGACTGATGAGAGTAAATGAAATGTTAACATATCGCAATATATGTCTTCTTTCTGCTCTAATGAAGTAGTTGAAGGGAACTCAGTGTTTCAAACTTCTCAAACAGTAGAACTTGGAAGGACATATCGCCAATCAATGTCCCGAAAGCCCGACGAATTATCCATAGCACACAAAAGCCCCTATTGGCAGCCTGGTACCAATGGCGATCGACACACGGTTCTGATGTAGCAGTTCTGGCCGGAGATACGAACGCCCAGGTCGGCCGTCTTGAAGAGGCCGAGTTTCGTTTAGGTGGCAAGTTTGGGATAGCATCCTATCGCTCGGATAATGACAGACGACTGTTGCAGCTATGGACTATTTTAGCCAGCACCAATTTTAGGCATCGTGCACGTCATTGCTATACTTGGCGCTCACCTCCGAATCAGGCCTGGTCTCAGATAGACCACACAGCTGTTAGTTATAGGTGACGGGGTTCCATTCAGGGCTGGCGTTTTCATTGGAACATATACTTGGAGTCGGACCACTCGTTGGTACGTTGTCGTTTTTTTATTATTTTTGCTGAGCAACTACCTCACTGACAGAAGCGGCTGGTTGTTGAGAATTTGGCTTTACCGTCGGTAGAACATAAGTATCAAACCAGCTTAGAAAGCAGTCTTAGCAGTTCTCACCCGGAAGATCCTAACAGCTGATGGACCCACATCTTACAGTCCATTTATGAAGCATGTACTGTGGCATGCGGTATAGGAATGCATGCGCTAAAAAAACACTGGATCTCGGAGAAATCCCTGTAGTTGTTAGAGGCTAGACGGAACATTCCTCTTGGCAGTTCATATAAAAAGTCTACGAGGGATATTCGTAGGAAGTTAAAACGCAGCCTGAGGGCTGATCGTAATGCTTGGTTAATGGAGAAAGTTAAGGAAACGGAGACCGCTTTTGCCTCAGGGAAAACCAACGAACTCTAAGCTGATCCGTACCACTGGTCCCAGGCGACCGTCTGTCAGTGAAGCTATCAGTGAGACAGATAGCACACTAATTTATAATAAGTACAGGAGATTAGAACGTTGGACGGAACACCTTGAGGGTCAATTTAGCTGGCCTGCTGCTTCTACCATGTTGCCGCCACAAACCTGTAATGCAGCACCATGGTTGGTTGAGTTGGAACCACTTAGTGAAACTGATATTTGCCGGCGTGTTCT